>CAIGRB010149494.1:114366-156040 GCA_903798255.1 Fraxinus quadrangulata
CACTTTCTTCTTTTATTCAGCTTTTAGTAACATAAGAGCATAACTTTTAATATATCCACACACTCGTGCACGGCATTCCTATTAAATACGTTTGAAGAAAGCAACAAGGCAAGTTTGCTGATTTTCATCTTTGGTGATAGCGCAATTGAAAATTTCATTAACGCGTCAACTCTAGCAATTTTTCTAAAGGTCTTAAGGTAGTATCCTCTCCCGTATTGTTTACGCTTACGTAAATGTTAATTGCCTTGTGGAAATTATTTGTGATTGAAGGTAATCACAACAATTTATTTGTGATTGAAGGTAATTACTAGAATGAAAAGTATGTCGATTGGTCACCAATTTACTATGAAGTACGGCCTTTGTATGTTATGTAAATGTTTGCATATAATTGTCTCGTTAGCGTGTGTACATATTACTGAGTATTTCCTCGAAATGCTCATTCTTTTATTATACATTTCAGATTGAAGAGCTTGGAAACGTGGAGAGGGGCGCGAGTGACTCAAATTTATGATAACTATTTTCTATAGTTTAAGAAATTCTAGTAGGTTATATTTAAATTTCATTTCGAACAATTTTATGTTTTGTTTCAGTACTTTTAAATAGTTCATGCACGTTAGACCTATTGTAATAACTGGTCGTTAAAAATAAAAAATAAAAAAAGGGAAGGGAAGGAAGAAAGAAATTGTGATTCTGCCCAAATTTCAGAATCTGCCCCTAACTTTAAAAATTCACTATGATGAGCGTATTTCGAATTTTTATGCTATTCCACTTGTAAATGATAGCCTTATGGGTTATCTAACTATTGGCTTTGGTTTCATGTGCAAATGTCTTATAGATTTCAAGTTATGACCCTTTTGTGAAGGTCGACCTGTGAATGTGAAACCGAGAACAATGGTTCTGTTTTTATAAAAATCAAGATAAAATTTTTTGATATACCAAACCCTCTCGATTAGAGCCACGTTTTGAATGCGGTCAAATATAATGAGTTTTTCCACGTACCATTTAAATTTCGCCATGGTACGAGGTGATTTTCTATGTCAAAAATGGTTCTGATCGATAACTGCTTGAGTCGCAAATAAAATTTAAGAGTGCTGAATTCGGGGTTTGTTTTCCTCGAAATAAAATTTTGTAGCGGGTCAGGTTGTTAGAACCCGGGGCGTTAGAGGTAGTGAAATAGGTGGACATAAAGCAACCTTGAAACCAGACCAAGATTCTACAAGAATCATTCAGCAGTATCCCAAGTATAAAATTAGCAATTATCAAATTGGCATGAATTTGTGGTTGAATACAAGGTAAGCTTATTGAATTGAAAACTATCAAAATCCAAAACATAATAAATGGACAATTTATCACGGTCCCAGAAAAAACTACTCCATATCAGAATTAACAGTTTCCATAAATAAAATAGCAGATATGCAAAGAATGTGATTACTAATGCCTGCATACGTAAATTTTGGGATGTAATAATCTATATTCAGTCAATGGGGGAGCATTAACTTATAATTACTAAAACTTCCGGAAAAAAAAAACAACCCTCAAGAGTTGAAAACACATTTCCATATATAAAAATAAAAGAAACGCAAAGAATTTGGTTCTTTATTCAAAACTAAAATCTGCAAATGTAAATAACCAAAATTCAGTCGGTAACCAGCTAAGAGAGGAGCGGTATTTACCTTGCGAGTAACTCAATTGCAGCTAAGAGCTTGAATAAATTAGAATAATGTATGTGGTATAGCGTGAGTAATTCCGATTTCGGAAATCAGTGGAACCTATCGGAGGGAAAGCGGGGTGCGCCTTTCAAATCACATGGGCCGAGTTAACTCTTTCAAATATTGGGCTTTGCCCAACTCATCCAGCCTCTAACCCGTGGTAAAAAGGCAGCCGTAAATGCTAAAGCCCAGTGTCTTTAAATTCCAAATAAATTTACATTTCTCGTAATGAAAAAAGAAATGTATATTTTACATTTTACCTTTATGTCTCGTGCTATAAATAAAACTATAATTTTTTCCTTAATCTGTTTAGACAATAACAAATTATTATTGTTTTTAAGGAAAAAATAATTACCTCTTAACTTAATTTTATAAAAAAAAAAAAAAATTCATTTTTTGCAATGATAAACTAAAATTGATTCAAAATTACTACAAAAAGGAATTTAAAAATAAAATTTATCCTGGATACGTACTTACAATTCAATCATTTATTGTCATTTCTTCGAAAATATGTAGACGTGTTATAGATGAAAAAAAGAACCTCGAACTCTTGTATATGTGTTCTTGTTATCATCGTCGTAAGTTTAGATAATTACAATCTAGAAGATGCCTAAAAAGCATTCAGCATAGTTAACATGTAGATAGCTTGTGTTAAATCGAAATACATAAAATCAGTTTTTAAAAACATAAAGAAATAAAGGGAAAATGTAGTATAAATAACATATATTTATTGATTTACGTAGAGACTTATTTTCATAACTCGAAAAAAAAAAGGGTACAAAACCATGGAGTGTGTCGAATGGACCGCCCCATCAATCACTTAACACGTGTACGATAATCTAGTCCTTAAGACGGTCATCCTCAAATGTAGTGTCGTCCTTAAGATGTCATCCTCGAATGTAATACAATTGTCTTATACCTTTTATATTTATTTCATAGATATAAAAAATTTATTCATAATATGCTTCTGAAATATAAGCGTTTGTTTAAAAACATCATCAATCTTGACACATGATTGCTCATTTCAACTTGTCGAGCTTTGATGTTAATTCAATGTTTTGAAGTTCTTCGTCAAAAATCAACTTCATTAATAGGATCAACTCAAACTCTTATTTATTATTTACATTTATACTTAATTTATATAAAATTTAAATATGCTTAATTTATAAACGGTCAAGCTAATCAAATTCACATCGACTATAAATTCTAACTAGGCACGTATATTTGCACAAACACGATAGCAAGAATCCCACTTGTAGTCACTTATACATAACTAAAATAAGTTCTTTAAGAAAAAAAATCTCTAATTACGCTCTCTTCTTGCAACGAACCCATTGAATATGTAAAAAACAGATGAACGCCTAAACTTGCGATAGGGGGAATTTGAAAGTGAAAGATCTGAGAGTCTCGAGTTGGATTATTATATGCAGAAAAAAAAAATCACAATTTTTATATTAATTTGAAAATTGATTTAGATTCTTGGCAATAGTAAGTCGATTACTTGACCAAACTAGACCAGCATTGGCAGCCGTCCAAATTGCTACCATCTTCCACGTGGCAAGACAGCGTGACGTAATTGTGATCTTGATAAGACATGTGATTGGGCCAGAATTGGATGGTTGATTCAGTTTTTTGTTTTGTTCGAAAATAGCAAGAGCATGTTTCATTTTTTGTCCAAAATACATTTTAAAATAATATTTTGATGAAAAATATGTGACTAAAAAATAATTAAATTTTCGTGTAATATTATTTTATTGAATAATATATGATTAAAAATAAAAAAGAAAAATGTATTTCAAAAATAATGAAAACCAAACAAAGACTAAAAGTAGGTGAACACGCGTCATTTGGTCATCAAATCTCTGTATGTTGTGCCACGTTTCAGTTCATTAAATGTTGCGTCCAATGGATATTTTTGTGCCCCATTACTACTCGCGTCACAAAATTAATTTTCGCCTTTGTCAATCCAAATAATTGATGGGATACCCATCCAATTTCAATCATTCATATTCAATAATGGACGGTAATATCATGAAGTTTTCGAGCATATCTATAAATTTTAGGGAGGAATCGTTTTTTTTTCCCAAATGTACAAAATAAGGGTAGATTAGGAATTTGTCGTAAAATATTTTTTCACCGTTTGAAAAATTACATAGTTCAAGAATTGACGATTTACTCGTGCAATGATTTTGACATTAATTAATGGGTACTATTGAGCGAATAGTTATAGATTGAGTTGGATATTTTGACATCAATTCGATCAGTGAAAGTTACTTTATTCCTTTATGGGAGTCGTGCTACATAGAAAATGATGAAATATCAACGAATATTTCTTGAAAGAGTTTATAAGTTTATAATTGACATTATAACTTTATAATATTAGCAAGCACTTGATTTTGAAAATACAACCATCAAACGATTGAAATTTAAATCATAAAATGATGCATCTTTTCTCAAAATTCGTCAATAATTCTATACAATATTCACAAAAGCGGAGCTAGAATTTTCATAGTGGGGTAGATGAAAAAATGTCGAAGAGGCAAAAAATACATTTATTTTTTGTATATTAAAAACTTATTGAAAATTTTCAACATATAAAAAAAATCTAAATATTGCAGTTGTTGTTGCCATCTCACCATTGTGACTCCTCCACTAAATATAAAAAATATGACATACAAATTTAATATTCTCTTCACTTTTAGATTTGGAAATAAATTTCTTTAACGCAAAATATTAGTATATCACGAATTAAGATTTTACTATTCTCTAAATTTAGAATTGACGAGATGAAAAAATGATATCATAACGTATTTTTTTTTAAATTTAATTTAATAATGAGTTTCGATATCTTTATATTTTGAAAATGGTCAATTAACTAGTCAAATGATGTGGGACTATAATTTGGCTCCCTTGTTATTTTAGTTTGTTTTTCGCTTCAATATTTGACCTTTAGTTAATGAATTCAAACTTTTTGGGTGGTAGTTCAGATGTCAAATCTGCACAGAAATTTAATCAGCTGGGATTACAAAACGCTGTAGCCCAATATCTTAAGTTGTGATGTTTCTAAATTTTGATTAAAAATAGTCACAACTTGTGACTAAATTTGTATGAGAAGATGAAAGACAGAGAAAAATATATCATATGAACAAAGCTAAAAGAAGCCAAGATTTGACTTCATTTGTAGTAGTTAAGCAAAGTTATATATGCTCATAAACAAACTTTGTTCATACAAGTCATCATAACTCAACAAGCTAAGTAAAATGCAAAGAAACCTTCCTCATCCTTGTAATTGAAAGTGCAAAGAACATGAGAGGGTCATGCTTGTACAAGTTCCTGCAACTTGAAAGATAAATAAGAGGTTGCAACTCACAAGTAACTTAAGCTTATGAAACTCTTTGCAACTTGACGAACAAACCAAAAAATACGACTGATTTCTACTTGTCAAAATCATCAAACTTAAATTTGAAGTAAATGAAACAAGCGAACCTTACTTGTACAAGTCTTGGAAACTCAAAGAGAAATAAAAAGGACACAACAAGGTTTAACGGGCAAAATAAAAAAAGTGTGTATATGTGTGCATAAGTTATTGCCTCTCAAAGAATAAAACAAATGACATTTTCCATCCACAACTCCTATGTTCACACGAAATCTCACAACAATGACTCGACAAATCGTTCTTTTACAAGAATTGCACCTCAAATAACAAAGTAAAATACAAAAGACAAAAATCACAACATTAGAATCCACACGTAACTTCTGGTATTTGACATAAAAAATAAAATTTCCATAGTTGAAATGTAGACTATTAGAAATCGACTGTAAAGATTCAATAGTAGTCCAGGAAAAGGTTTGAGTCATCAAATTGAAACGTGAGACATTTTTTGATGAGCAGCTACTATGATAAGATTGTGTAAAATCTATGGACCGTGAAAAAATAATGAAGTATATTAATGATAAGATAGTTCGTAGAAATAAAAGTAAATGTACGTCTCATATGAACTTGACAAGAATCGTTCTATTATTTCTAGACACTAATTTATATTTCATTTTCACATCATTGGAATAGTGAGAGGAGCGCATTCTAAAATTTTCTCTGTATAATATCTCCTCCTGAAACTGAAAGGGATGAAGATCTTCAAGTTTCCCATTGAAAACTGCAAGAGGCAAAAGATTTAATATGACCAATAAAAGGTATTATTCGGCTCCATGCATTGTTATCACAATCATTAGTTTTTTTTTTAATTATTACAGAAGTCAAAGGTTGTAATAAATCAGTAAAAAAGGCTATATTCTTCTCTTTTCTTTTCTATCTCTACTGTGTGTTTGGTTTCAACTATTTTTTATTTATTTTTCTCTGTTTCCTCTCTCTTTACTGCTACGACTACTCATCAACAATACCACTCTACGTTCATCAATCTCTCCCTCTCTTCTTACTTGTTTCTCTGTCTTTAGGGATATTTCAAGCTCAAATCTTTAAAACAAGATTTGAGTGCGAATCGATTCGATTTTGCCGATTGTCTAACCAATTCGTTACCAAATCCAGAACGTAATCATTTCCACAAGAAAAAAGACCCATCATCCCTTTCTTTCTTTTTCTGTTATATTTTTAGTCATTTCTTGATGGAATTTTCTGGTTCCTCTTTATATACCAGGTACTGTAATTTTGACTCTGTTTATTTCTTCAGCGTAAATTCGACAAGATTGTTGGGGCTATTAGGGTAAGTTTGGTTAATTAGCTGCTGCAGGAGTTCTACACTTGAACGACTTTAAGCAATTATTGGTTTTATCTGCTGTGCATTTTTTTATTTATTTTTGCTAGTCCTCGATTTCCTGTTTCGTATTATTATTGCTAATTGGGAATGGAAGACGTACAACTTGCATATAGAAGTAAGCATGGGAGAGCGCAGTTTCATGCCTGTCCTGTGATATTGATGTCACCTTTCCTTTTTTGTTCAGTCACTCAATGTTCACCTCGACTGCATTTGTATTTTACTTTTGCAATGCTTTTTATTTATATTTTTCATGCAGAAAGTACTAGAGAATTTGACCAGCTATATACTTCTGATTATTAAAGGCACAGGTAAACATATTTATCTCTGTTCATAATTTTACACTGACCTCGTGAGTTGCCAACTGCTTTGTTGGTTGTCTTCATTTAATGAGTTTGCACTTTATCACTTGGCTTGTCCTTGTTTTTCAAATTTCCTTGTGATGATTGCCTGGTTCGTATAGACCTCCTTAATGTTACGGTACAAGATATGGTATCTGAAAGACTGTGTATATGTGTACATAGAGAGGACTCGTGCCCTTCTATTTGGTTTATTCTGGTATTCTATTTCGCGTGTCCACTTTCTGATTGTTTACTGTTTGGGCTAGCAGATAAAGGAATTTCAAGGAAATGGGATGCTTTGTATCAACGCCGAAGGACACAGGTGGAAACAGAAAGAGACCGTCAAACATTGGGGAGGTCTCTGTATTTGTCCCAGGTTTAAGGATTCCTAAGACCGTGGATTTCTCCCAGGCGCTAGGCGATCATTTGTCTAAAAGTTTAGTGGAACGCCTTTCTGCTCTTAGAACCAGAATTGAAGTTATGGCAGCACAAGAAGCTCCGACTATTACAAGAACAAGACGGAGGGCTGCTACTCAACATGGTTATTTGTAGTATCCTTAAAAAATTTTGTTCTCTGATATTGCCTCTTGATGTTTAACCAGATATTTCCTGCAGGTGGTTCAACTCTGGGAGATCTTCTTCAGGCTCTTGAAGATTATTTGCCTGTTCTTTTGGGTTTGGTTAAAGATGGTAAGCATGTTAGGCACCAATCTATTTAGCAGATATTCTGGGAAGATATTGTTCCTGAGCATTACTTCTTTTCATTGTATAGGGAGCCCATTGCAACACAAAGTACAGTTTGTTTGGGTCAATCAGGAGGATGAAGCAGAGGTCAAACTAGCATTCTCAACTACAATCTTCTGTTTAATAATTCTTTTCTTTTCAGGGTGACTCATCTTACTGTTATTATTTATTTTCCAGGAAACGGCAATGTATAGTGCTTGGTATGAAGTATTGTCAATTTTGCACTTGATGGCGATGCTATCGTTATCCCAAGCTAATCTATTACTTCTTCCTAGAACATCTGCTGATGGTTATCAGGCAAAGATATCAGAAGGTAGATTGTTACTGCTAAATCCAATTTTGCAGAAGAAATATGGTTAAGTAGTTAAACTGCGGATGTCACCAAACATCTTGAGAAGAATTGTAACTTTTACATTTATTGAGTTCCACCTTCAATCATATATTTTTTCTTTTAACCTGTTATTATTTGCACATATGGTAGCATAGCTGATCAATTTGCGGCATGTGCACGTACTTAATAGTCAGTGAGGTAGTATTTGTTGGCAATCATTCATATCCTGGTCCTTCTCTGATTGAAATTGGATTTGGAAGATTACTCAAAAATATTCAGTCCTGTACATGATTTCGTTAAATCATAAAGAAACCCTATAGAAGGAATATTCATGTGATTGAAAGGTTCTATTGGTAATGACCTAGAGGAGAATATACCATGACTGTCATATGATATTCTGGCTAGGTGTGGACATGGCCTGTCGCAATTAATTGAAGACAAGGATATGTTTGCACTCAAATCAGTGTTCTCACAAATGGAGGCCGAGATTTTCTTTTTACAACATAATATATCCTAGTGATGATTATGCATAATGCTGCATAAATGTCTATATTCTCTATAAATAAAAGTCTAATAGATATAACCAATACAGAAGCAAATATTGTGCCCATATTAGAACAACAGTATTCGAAGATTTTATCATTTCATTAAGTAATAGGGAAAAATATGTGGCTTCTTGTCTTTGGGTGACGACCTAAGAAGCGCAGGCATGGATATTAGACGGACTCGGGGCATGCATTTTTTCGAAGAGATGGAACAAAAAATGCTACGGAGATATTTAATGGAAACATTTTAACTTGCAGGTAGCCAAATGATAATAGAGGTCATCAGTGTGAGAGGATTCCTAATCCTCTAACAATTTTTATAAGTTGTGAATCACCTTTCTAATTAAAAATTGGTCATCTGAAGTTACCAGATTCCTTGGGTCTTTACATTGTTTGCCATTGTTTTGCTTCTACTCCATTTCAATGTTTTCTTCTTTGTATCCTCCTTTAATTGTTAAATTACTCATATAATAATCTGACCAGTTTTCCTTTCCAAAATTTCATTATAATCTGAAAAGTATAGTGTTCCCCATCATGTCGTAATGAGCCTTCTCTGTGGCCAAAACTAGAAACATAGTAGAATTATTTTGTGTTTGTGTCCAATTTTGGGAGAGTTTTTGTGCTTCTATGTGAGCCAATATATGTTTAAGTAGACACATAAAAGTGAAGCCCTTGGGAGATGTATTCTCCACAAGCTCGTGTTTTCAATGTACTGCAATTTCCAGCTTTTGATTTGGAGCCAAAATAATCTGATTGCGCTTTAAAGTATGCGAAGAATCTTAATTTCACATTTTCTTGTTGAGTTTCTGAACTACATTAGTCGATTCATGCCTGTTTTCAGTCACACGCTTCATACATTTTTTCTCATTTCTGCTGTCGTTTGTCCCTTTTCCAACAGAGAGCAGGCGATCTGCTATTGATATTTTCCTCAAGGCAGCCGGTTACCTTGACTGTGCAGTCCGGCGTGTTCTCCCACAATTGCCTTCCGAACTCAGGTATCTTGATGATGACTTTTGGTTAGCAATTAGAATCATCTCCATGAACTGCAGGATCACCCTTTTGACCATACATCTGCATTAGGAGAAATCTACCGGTGGACCTTGCAGAAGGTGTTCTACGAGCACTTTGCCTCCAAGCGTTGGGCCAGGTATTCTCTCATTTGGCAGCCATCTCATTTTACTAACAAGCAGGCACTGCTTTAGGAAGTGATCTTATACAACTGTTATATTTTTGTGTTTCCTTAAGAGCTGCCTCAGGTTAATTCATATCAACCTTTTGATGGGTACCTGGACTAGATTTAGCTTTTTCGGTTTATGATGCTGCATAAATTAGACCACCGGAAAGAAATGAAAATGGCAAATGTGATTATGAAAATATCCCAGCATCTGTTAGTGTCATCCCAATTTTTGAATGGTCTATCATTAACAACATAAAACGTGACAGTGTTAATTGCTATAAGAGGATAGTCAATTGAATTGTGCTTAAAAACATTGCAGAAATTTTGTGTTACAGAAGCTATGTTCACAAGTCAACATCAATTGGTGTCTTGAAATTCTACATGTATGTGAGGTCACTCCAAATAAAACGGATATAATAGAGCTTTGAAAGGATTTTACAAGAAAATGTTAATGAATCAATTATTTCTTAAACAATTCGCTAAAACATTTCGTGCGATTACGTGGGTAACTTCTACTTGGAAACTTTGGCCAAAGCATGTTATACTTTTTCATTCAGTGCTCACTTTATGTTTCCTAGTGTTATTTATGTAGTTATGATTCTTAGTGTTTGTAAAATGCAAAAGTGAATTGGAAGTGGGGGGAACTACGTGGTACAATGTGGTTTTGATATCCAATTTAGTCGTCGCCTAGAATGTTTTTCGACTCAGTGGAGACTTTGGTAGATTAGTAGATCAGTTTCAGACAGATGGTAACTATTAGACTGGTTTACAATGTCTGGCTAGACTGCTGCTAGACGACACGGCTGGCTTAGAACTTTGGGTGGTAATGCATGGGTTAGTCTTAGTTTTTAGTTTATTCTGGACTTTTGTCAATTACACGTGTTATGCTTATGTTTTGCTATCTTTGACACGTAAATAAACATTTATCTCGTTTAAGGTGAGCAATAGTGCCTGCTCCATGATAATTGAATTTATAGTCTGGCCTGCAATGTTATAGCTCCAACATAATGCATGAGTTGGTGTTTTAATTTTAAGTTTATATTGGACTTGATGGCATTTTTTGCTCGTGTCAGATTATTTAATTACTTGCTTTTGATGCCCATTTAAGATGAATCGCCTAATTTTTCTATTGCTTCATCTTCTCGTTCTCTTGAGTAGGGCGTTGATATTCAACTTGGACTAGCAATTGACAGTACAAAGGCCACATTAGCTGTGAAACGAAGGCTTGCATGTGAGATGGTAAAATATTGGCAGCAGGTATCTCTTCTCTCTGTCTGTATGCTTGACCAAACAAAAACCAGTTCAAATTATTTGAAGAGTTCTATTTATATTCTTTTTTTTTTTGTGCTTATTATTAGCTCCAGGCTTCTTTGATGTTCGAAGTCTCTTGTAGTTAATTTTTTTTTCCTTAGCTGCTTATGGAGAATGTCGAGAAATTTCATCGTTCTAACCTTCTCATCCTGCTTGCTTTTGTCATCCTAATTATAATCTGCTGCTAAACGCCCATAACTATTTTTATTTTCTCATGTGCTCTTGATTATAGAAGTGACTAAATGTTTAATAGATTTGATAGTGTGATAAAAATATCTTTTAGTAAGGATTCACACTTCATTCATTTGTCTATGTTAAGAAATATTAGTTTTCTTCATTAAGCCTAACCTAAAATGGTCTAATGTCATCATTATTGTCAATTTTCACACAAAATCACAGATTAGTGGCAGTGGATTTATCCAGGACATTTAATTGAAGAGACTTAGTTTTCTGAATGTGATGTCTAGACTTCACGGTTTCACCTAATCAGCTTCGTTTCAGCTGTTGCTACTAAACATTACATCTCTTTTTTGTTCCTGAATTTTTTAACTGTAGGTATTAGATCCATAGTGGCTATAAATTACATGGCCGATATTAGAATCAGTTTAATGTTCAGTTCAAGCTTTCCAACAACAATTGAATTATTTAATTAAATATACACAGTACTAGCATTTAGCAAAAAGATAAGTGGATATGGATGTGTAAAGGCTGTCATCTGACGTGGTCAAATAATGAAAAATTTCTTTATTGTATGGAGAGATCTTTGATACGAATAGACTTTGTTGGAGTTGTGCCAGATGAGGCAGAAAATTGTGCATAAGAACTCTGTCCGCACATCCACCCTCCTAGTATAAACGACGCACTTGAATAATATCAAATGCGGAGTGACTTTTTTATTATTAGCAAAATTTTAATGTCATCAAATATTTTTACTTGATTTTCCTTTTAGGAATTCTTATTTCATATATTAGACTGGTGTAAGCACTGAAGTGAACCTAAAACCAATAATTGTCTTTTGTCACTTTGTAGGCTCAAGATAACCTCGTGAACCTACCATTGGCAAATGGGTGGGGAGAAAAACATAGGTTCTTTGTGAAGTGGAAACACGTTGAAGCTAAGGTATCTTGTTTGTATTACTTTCACTTTATTTGACACTTTCAAGCAGCAGTTCTTCTATTATTAGCAAGTGCCTTGCAAGTAAGAAGTTAATCTAAAGTTACTGGTTGCATAACTACTATGGTCTCCGATACCTTGTTCCCTGTTCATGCAAGTTGATGATATGAAAAGTACCGACAGAGTGACTACTATCATTTTTATCACCACATTTACTTTCTGAGGTTTGGATAGGTGAATATTCATATACATTCGATATTTTGGATGTGTATGATTTAAACTGACCTATAATAAGTCTTCATCAGTATCGTTCTTGTGAATTTGAAGTTCACTTTGATGCAAGAATTTCATGTTCCTTAGGCTGCAGCATATTACTATCATGGTCTGATTCTTGATGAGGGAAACACAGAAAAGTCTCATGGAATGGCTGTAGCTGCTCTGCAAGCAGCAGACGAGTATCTCAAGGAAAGCAAGAAGGCTTGTGAAGCTTTTAATGCATCTGTTCCTGTCTCTAGGTAATCTTGTGCTCTACTTCCCAACTCTTTCCACGTTACAAACGGGATTGCTTGTCGATTTGTTTCTTTATTCATATTAATTACTCAGAAATACACGTGTACTTTCTGCTTCATTATATAACATTGAGAATTCTGAGAAACTGGAGATCTAAAAGAGATCAGACCACACCATGTATGATAGCTGTTGTTGACTCCTGTTTTGGTCCTCCATAAGAATCTGGTTAGGATCATTTGAAAGGTAGCTTCTAGAATCGAGGTATCCAAATATAAGCCTTTGGAATTTTTTATTTTTTTAAAGTTAGACAGTAATTTCTTATTTATGTCCATGTAGCATCCACTAAAGCAAATAATGTTAGTATTTATATTTTCCTATTAGTGAACAGTAAAAAATGAGATGGCAGAAAGAAAAGGCATTGTGTATGCCTTTGCATGCTTTTAGCATCTGTTTGGTTTTGCCTAGTTTTACATCTATCCGTTTGACATCTCCATTTTTACCGATTTTTGCCTGACATCCAATGTTAAATGAAGAAAATAACATTTTTCTACTTAAACCACATTTTTTTAAGATTAGTAGATAAGTGTGTATTACATTACAACTAAAGATAATTTATGTGGCTATGAGAATCACTAAACTCCTATTTCTGATGCAGGAACCCACCTCTTTGGGGAACGATGAAGTATCTATCCGAGAAGATTCCCAAGGACACTTCTAGCAAGGTCCGAATTAACAGGGATCTATACTCTAGTGAAAAGTAAGTCTTTTTTAGTATTAAACTCCAAACATACAAGTCATTCATGCACATATTTATCAACATAGACGTGATACAAATTCGGTGGTGGGGCTGCAACTCTCACGTTAACCAAAGGAAAACAGTGAACTACCTGAGCAGAAATTTGTGGGGTCTTGTTCACGAAATTTAATAGATGTTCTTGCCTAACCACATGGAAGCAAGATTGGGTCGTCTAATTTAAACTATTCTTTTGGATGTAGAATTATGGAGACAGCACCAACTTTGCCCGACTTTGCATTGGCTCTGAAACCTGATGAATATCAGCTTGCTATTGTTGATGCCTCTTGGAATGAGGAAAGAAACAAGGCCCAAGTCAACCTTGAGAAGCTTAAAGGGTAGCTTTGCACGGTGTTCCACACACATCAAACTCTGAAAATACATGCCTGCAAATGCAATGGTACATGCTGTTCATGGACGAGGAATGGTTGTAGAAGAATTACCGATCAATTTTTTGGTAATTCGTGTCCCGAAGGTCCATCATCTTTTCTTGAACTTTTTTTTTCTTTTGATCTTGTTAATTGGATCGTTTTGTATCATTTCCTATAAATGTGTAATATCCCCCCTGTGAGAGAGATTTGTACAACTACCTTTTATTACTTTTAAGACGGGGAAAGAATAAAGAATGATTTTATTTGCCAACGTAATAAATTCTTTTCACTGTTGTCCATATGTAAAATGTAAGTCGATAAGAACTCTTTTAGCTCACTTCTTTACTCAACACAGCTTAGTCCCACCTTCTTGGTGTGAGTTGACAATAAATTAGGATAATTGTTGAATCCTTTTCTTCTGGTGTACGTAATTAGCTAACAATAAGTCCAATACAGTGGTTGAACGTACATTGTTTCTGTTTTACTTGCATGTTCGGGCACAGCAACACAAGGCATCCAAGAGATTGTCACACACAGCAAGCACAGAAACATGCATCTGTTCATATCTGCGTCACTTTTCCTCCAAGTAACGAAATTTACGTGTAAGTTGAGGAAAAATTTGTTCCTAATCAACATGATCGCGTCAGAAAAATACTACTACTTCATGCGAATGATGCATCACAAAGATTTTCCTTCTCTCACCAGCCCAAATGTCTTCTTGTGATGTACTCATCAATCTTGATTTCCTGTACACAGAAATTAGAATGAATTGTGTCTGTCGGTATATTCAGTACAGTTCTTATTAATTGTAAAGTCGAGATCAAGAAAAACAACATAGAAGGGAGGGCGTGTGAGTGTAGTCCTTACCTGTTTTAAGGCACATATATTAATTAATGAAGGAAGATCAGATTTTCGTTTCTATCCTCCGAAAAGCGATCCAGTCAGTGTTCTTCCTGTGAGAAGCAATCCAGAGTGAGCTGCTATTTCTGGTTTCATTTTGGGCACACCAAGTGTAACAGAAAAAGAATCTTTATAGGTATAAAACCAATTCAAAATGAAACCTTAACTCAGTAGAAATGAATCAGGGAGATCACGAAATCACATCACAACATGACAGTAAAGCTGTAGCAATCATTCCTTTATCTTCTATGCATTCAAATGCATAGTCGGCACCACCATCCGTCATGCGCTTTATAACCTGGAAAAGAAAAATAAACATGTGCAATTGGTTCATCATGGTCATTTGGATTCAACTAGTCTTGTCACTCCAAAAGCCTTTGCTGTAGCACAACAGATCATCAAATTGAAGATCTTTTTAGGAATTATTACATAATAAGAATTTGGAGGAACACCAAAGGCAGGTTTGGTGTGTTGTATTCAAATGGTACAATAGATAAGATTTCAACTTTCTTTTCCTAGGTAATATAGATTATGTCACTTTGTCAGAAAGAGTTTGACAAGTGCAGTGACAGAAGTGTATGCGACAGTCGATGATTTGATGAAAAAACTGTCCAGTAATATAATGTCTCGTGACATTCTATCAACATTTCTGTCTACCTATCTTGCATCTGGCAATGTAGCATGATTGACATCATATTGTTTAATACTGTATATGGATTAATCTGGTTGCACAGGGCCAAGACCACATTGGCCCTGTATGAGGGCACCACTTGGTGCCTCTGGTAGTAGCATAACCCTGCTGTATACACCTACAAAACATACCAGAAGGACAAAAGTGCAATACCTTTTTCATTCTTTTCATGGACCTCCTCTATTACCAAAGTGATGAAGTCAATGCCGACCTGTTTGTTTGAACTCGAAGTAGTAGTTGGAAGTGACATTGCCGAAAAATTAAGGTTCCGGGGATGTGGATAAATTATTTTTTGTTACATTCTTTGGGTGGTTCAGGTCGGAGTAAGCTCAAAATAAGGGATGCACAGTAGCAATAAAGATGTGCCCACAACCCCACTTGGATTCTTGGGCAGTGGTTGGTAAGTTGGTTGATGATGAAGGGTTGGCAGACAATTATTTATTTTTCTTCTTTATAAAATACCTTATTTTTTAGTTAATTCTTTGTTATCTTTATGTTTCCCTCGTACAAATTTAGTAAAAAAAAAATTAAAATCAACTTTTTATCTCTGATTTTTTTTTTTGAAATAACTTATTTTCTTTCTTATTTAGAATTTCCAAGTAAAAGAAGAACCCACCACAAGACATGAGATATTTCTCTAATTTTGTAAAGACGTGAATTATCTCCATAATAATAAAATAAACCTAATAAGTGTCTCTAAAAGAAAAATGAGTCGATCACGATTAAAACAATTATCTGCAAGGTCAACTCTTCAACATCAATCAACAATGAGATGAAGAATTCTCACTAGCACATTACAAAGTTCACCCTCAACAACAACCCAACAAAACAATGACTATCTCATCGAAAGTAAAAAAATAATGAGAAATCAGATATAGCCCATGCTAAACAAAGCATATATACATATATATATGACCAGCTTAAAATCTAAAATCTAAAATCTAAAAGAAACTTTACCAAAAAGAGCATAATAATAAAAAGACGACTCAATTAACATAATATATTCTGCAAACTAAATAAAAGTGCTTCAATCATAAAACTAAAGCATCTGTTTAAATCTAGTGTCTTCAAAGACCTATAAGAACTGCACAAACTGATCCAAACTGCTTAGGTTAGCCGTAACCAGCCTTAAATTCGGTGTATACACAAAGAAGGACAAATATGGAAGCTATATGTCGTCCTTGCATGAAGATTTGTTATGCCCAAGCTGCTTGCACCTGGTACAAGTGACTGTCTTCTTATCTGGATTCTCTGTTTTGCTCTCTTCTTCCTCGTGTTGATTTTGCATACGAGGGGGACAAGGAGGAAGCACTTCCACGGTATCTGAGTCGCCATTTTCTTTTTGCATGCGCTTATCAATGCCAGGAATAGGGTTTATGGACTTCGAATACGTTGATTGGTAAGTCTCAGTGGTGAAATATCTTGAACAGTAGTTATAAACATTCTTCCCTGCACAATTTAAGGCAGCAATAGCATGGTAGCATGGAAGCCCACTTTCTTTCCATTCTAGGCAAGTACATTCCCGTTTTTCAACATTCACTACATGAGTAGAATTATCATGGACCTCAAACAGAATATCGGACGAGGCAAAGACTCTCAGTCCAAATGCTTTAAGAACGGCTTCTTGCATAAATTTCTCTTTCGAGGGAGTGAGTTGTGTAGTCCATTTACTCGATTCTATTTGACGACTATTTATCAACTCGTTCATCATGCACCTCAGTTCTTCTATCTTCTGCATTATAGTTAATTCCCGTTTTTCCTCCATCAGCTTAGTGTACGATTCTGCAACATTTTGTGTGATATGATTATACTGCTCACCTTTGAACGACAAACGAGTCCAGTTCTCAGGTTCAATTTGAATAACCCAATCATAAACATGTGACGAGATCTGTCTAATTTGCTCTGTGAACTTCTTGAAATCATTGAGTCGGACAGCATGGGCAGCAGCCAGAAAACTTTCAGGTAGGACACATCTTCCATCTCCATGGAATGGCCCTTTCATGTTCCTCTTGAAACTTTTCATGAGGTGGAACATGGAATAACCATGGCAAGCATTCTCAAATACCTCGAGAATAGACTGCTTCAACCCCTTCTCTCTATCTGAGACGAAAGTTATGGATTGTGAAGTTGAAATTGCAGATTTTAGTTGCTTCAGAAACAATAGCCAGTTGTTCTTGTTTTCAACATCAACTATAGCAAATGCAACTGGGAAGAAACCATCATCTGCATCGACTGCAGTTGCTGTCAACAAAATTTCTCGGTACTTCGATCGCAGAGATGTAGATTCAAGAAAAAGAATGGGACGGCAACCACCATGGAAGCCATTTATAGAAGAATAAAATGAGACAAAAAGGCACTGAAGCCTTTTCTCATCATTAGTGACAACCTTGACAATACTGCCAGGATTTGTTTCCACCACCTTCTTGCAGAACCAAGGCAACCAATTGTAAGACTTCTTATATGAACCCTGAAGTTGCTCTCTGGCATCCCTAATTCGACGCCGCACTTGTGTATATGTTAACTGAATTCCAAAGTCCTGTGAGATGCTGTTAGCAATTTCCTTGGTTTTGTGATGTGGGGACTCACGTAACTTGTTCTTTATAACACCAACCAACCACTTCTTTGCTGGGTTTTCATTCTTCCAAGATTCCCCACCACATGTATGCGTATTGTTGAACTTTTTAATCTGAAATGACTGTGACGTAGAATCCCTAGATGCATGAATCTTCCAAGAACATCCTTCTGCAGCGCATATGCCACGAGCACGAATAGTATCATTCTTTTTCAATTTATATACAAAGCGGTGAGCAATAGCATACTTCTGCAGTGCCTCCCGGAACTCTTTCACATTTTTGAACTCCTGGCCCACACCTGTAATATAATCTTTCCACGACAAAACTAAGTTTTCTGGCAAATCATCATCACGAACAGATAGGATATCATGATCATCATTCCCCAGAGAATTATATCTTTGATGCTCCTCCAAGTCGTCATTGACTGCAGACATATTTTTCTTCCTTGATCTTCTTTTCCTGCCATTATCAGCAGCTGAAGAAGTGGTTGGACCCCGGGGACCAATTTTTTGTAAGGCCATGCGCCTTCGCTTCTTAACAGTATCTGCTGGGCTACCACCTTTAGGAAGGCCAGTTGAGGTCTGAGCAGCTGCATGAACAGCAAGCTCTACGAGCGGTGCATAGTCCGAATCATAGTCAGCACCAGGGCCAGAAGAAGGGGTTGAGGCAGTTGATGCTCGACTGGGTCGTCCCAAATTCTTTGCAGTTGCACCAGCTACTACCGTAGAACCAGGAGCATAAACAAGAGAGAGAGAATCATTAAGTGCAGCATTAGCACGGGAAGCACACGGTTGCACATCATTGACAACCTGTTTAGCGTTAGCTGAGGGTGCAACAGGGTTCACAGTCTCAGCCAGTTTTATGTCGCTCCCCCTGCCAAGTGTCATTGATGAATTTATACACAAGCATGTTAGTAAGCCCATGTTTGGTTTTGCTAAAAATCAGTTTTTTAGTAGATTTTGATAAAAGTCGATTAAATGTTTGGTTAAAAAAAGTTGTGGGTTGCATGAAATGAGTAGTTGAAAATGAGGTTTTTTTTTTTTTGGTTTTGGGGGAGGGGGGTAAATGATGGGGGCCAAAGAGGAGCTAAATATAACAGCCAGCCAGGTGCCAACAACCAATCACCACATCATGAATCTATAGAGTTGATGAGTTTCACTTTCTCAAAAAGTGAAGGGCAATCTAGTGATTTGTCAACATTATATATCACTGCTCAAAGGTGGTGCATTTGGACTGCCAACGAGCTGGAATTACAGCAGAAAATTCATATTGAAAACAAGAAATGCATTTAAGGAAGCATTTAATATAAACAAGGTGCAACTCAAACATTTACCTGCTTTCCTGTACTTTGACAGCATCACGGTCAAATCCTTCTTTTCCATTAACAAAGATATCAGCAGTCACTGAAATCCCATGAAAATCAATCATCCTCTGTAGATCCTTGTCATTTCTTAGTGTGATGAGATTTCTACTGTTTCCCGGGAGGAAATACTTGATCGAGATTGTCCCATGATTCAAATTACACATTTCAGCCAATTTCAATTTGAGATCATCAAACCGAGTTTCGTCATTGATATTTACAGCATTTGCTTCTCCTCCTTTGTATGATAAGGTCCCGTCATCATTGGTCATAAACTCACCACCAGACTGACAAATCAATATAAGCTTCCTCTTTGCCATGGCAAGGAACTTCAAGAGATCAAGTGATTAATCAGAATGGGAAAAAAAGTGACTAGTCAGAATGGTTAGATGGGATAATAACTCCAGTATATACACTTCTTCAAAGATGAGTGCCTATTTAAATTGTGTTCCGTTATCTAATGCAATAAAAGCTTCTCTTTCCTTTTCGTTTTCTCTGTCGAAGAGGAAAAAAAGGAAATTGTATTCAATAATTTGGCAGCTGCAATAATAACTACAACAATCAACCCTAATTATCAATTACAGAATCAGAAATCAACTGTGTGGAAAATCGTGTTCAGTAAAAATACCTATTTGCAGATGCCATTAAAAATATAATAGCTAACCATCAAGACATTTCTAGTCATTACATGAGAAAATGGAGAAGTTAAAGTTCACCCCCCATCAAATTTCCACTTTTGGATGCAAAGAAAAATACCATAAACAAGTCCAACATAACATAAATAAAAAAATACCAACATCTTCTTGAAATGGACCGACAAGCGTGTCACATGTGTCTTGTTTTTTGACATATTAACTCATATGTCATAACGCTACTAAGTATACTTTTAAACATATGTTCATAACATGTATCCAAGTCATACTTACTGGATACACTCACAAAAAGGCTTTGACTACTTACGAATGGCATATAGAATGTAATGGGTGCATGGATGTTCCATATAATGAGCACGACCAACTACGTAGACCTTATTACACAATAATGTCTTTTGTTAATATTCTAGCTCCCAGAAAATGATCAATTTCAAACAACTCATTCCTTCCAGGATCTAGTTGTAAATCAAAACTTCTTCAACGAAATTTTTTTTACTCGCAGCCAAATAACTAAAAATGTATCCCCCTACAATTCACTCCAAGTATTTTCATAATTTTCACCCACGGCAGACATTTATTTCATACAAAAGTGAAAAGTTTCGATAGATACACTAGCATTATTGACACAAATAAAATAGTAATAAACCACTGTGAATCTTTGTATAATTAAAAAATTTTATCGACTTACAGAGGTAAACTGCATCCCCATAAGCAAGGGATGTATTGTGTCTGAAAACTAAGCTTTATTTATTGCGGAAAACTCTGTACATAGACAACCTTGATGTCTTTAGTTTCCTTCAAAATTTGTACACCGTTATCATGTCCAATAAACAACATCATGATTTATATATAATGGGAAAAAAATCAGGAAGGAAATGGAACTAAGCCATTACAAGGGTTTGTTACATGTAATTATGGCAAGCATACATGCACGGTTCCTCTTATTCTTTGATTCATAATTTCATATATCAACGAGTTTCCTCGCCTAAAATTTTCCTATTGTTTTTGCCTATAATTTTTTCCTCAAGAAAACATTTTATTTTAAGAAGAAGAATGTAAAGGATCCACCTGAAGCTAAAGGATCCACCTGAAGCTCCACCGCTCTTTTAGATAGCAGTATAATTAGAATCCCTTTTCTTATCTACTCTACTTGTTGTTGCCTTCTGTCACAAGCTTTATCACCTCGTACATTATAATCCCATTCACAATTGTCCAGTCGTCATCTCATTCTTTCGAAAGTTCTCTTCATTCTTCAAAAATAAAACTGCATAATAAGTTTGAATTTGTGCAAAGGGAAAATTCGTGTTTCCTTCAATATAGTGATTGATTCAATTTTTTAAACTCGATATGATACTCTCATGCAACTTCAATAACACTGGTTAACAAAGAAATGCACAGAAGTATCGTATATGAATTGTTATGCATACACTGAAATATCACTATCATGTACATTGTAAAGTGACTGGAGAACACAACCCTGTATTGAAATTGAGACAAAGTCATCTAATTTACCGCAGAGTGAGGGACTTTTAAATTAACATTGAATTATCCAAACAAAATAATTCTCTTTTGTATATTTCAGTAGATATAATATGGTTTAGGTTTGTAAACTTTCAAAATTACAGGAAAAGGAGTTTAAGTAATAACAAACACCATTTATGTTAACCACTCAAATTAAGCTTTTTTCAGCAATTCGTTTATTGGTAACATGTTGAATGGATTTGTCACAGCTGCAAAAGGCAGAATTGTGCTCATTGGGAACGTTACATGCATTTAACATAGTGCGAGAATTAAGGGCCTAAAAATATTCCAAGAAAAGGTAGAATTGTGTGTTCCAAATACAAGTTAAAATGGTTGTAAACTTCATATAATTAATCACCGTAACATTATCCAAAAAAAAGATCCGAATTATACATTGCACCCATAACCGAAAATTGAAGATAAGCTCAGCTAGAGCCAAAACAGAAACCAGATATTATACCACCAGAATTCGATTTATTTACAAGTATATTAATCTAAGCAATCGTAGAAGTTGAGATTTAACAGTTAAAAGCAATAGATAAAGTCAAATTTATTTTATTTTTTAGAAAAAGCACTAAAATTATGCACAAACAGAGAAAAATTGACGCGCGCAATTGTAAAGAGAAATTTACCAGGAGTTAGGAGAGAGTGATTGATGGGGGAGATGAGGAGAAACCCTAGAAATTAGGATTGAACTAGAATTATCTTTCGATGATGGGCTTCTGTATAAATTTTAGAAAAGTGCAGGCTTTTTTTTTTCATTATTATCCCCTGTATATGAGAATATTGCATCGGGGTTACTAGCCTATAAGACTTATCACATCTTGGTCCCTGACGTACATTTGTCGGCAGCGTAGTCCCAAATCATCGTTTTGCAGCGACATATAAAGAAAATTTCTATTAAGAAGACTTGTATAATCTCATTATTAGTAAAATTAAAATATCTTTTCCACCTTGCGTTTGACTGTCAAAATATATCACTTCGGGTTAAATGCAACGTGGGTTCCCCAACTTTGAGTGAACGTGTATTTAGGTCACTCGTCTTCAATTTGATCCAATCAAACTACTCGACTTCAATTTTCTTACGAATATAATCACTTATCTTCAATTTGATGTAGTCAACTCGCCCAACTTCAATTTGCTTGCAGATTTTGTTACTTGACCATATTGTTAGGAAAATATGATGGCCTCGACTTTAAAAATAGTTAATAATTGTCATGTAAAAATTTAAGCATGTTTTAAGATAAATGATGTACATTTTTATGCGAATAAGACATATATGAGATGCATACATTAATTTCAATGTTCATTTCAGTATGTAACATTAGTTAAATTGGCGGTGTAGTTATTAGATAACCAGCTTTGCAAGCAAAATCACAACTAGGTGAGTTGAATGTACAAATTGAAGATAAATCAATAGACCAATAAGCAAATCGAAGTTGAATTATCTCGTTACACCAAATTGAAGATGAGTAACCCAAATGCACCTCCACTCACACAATGGATTTAGAATTACCCTCTTAACATCTCTAACTATGACATTTGTCTCGCATGTTCTTCCTCCTCGTTTCTCCTCACTCTTGTTCGTGTTCCATACACAAAATTTTTTTTAATGAAAAATAAAATATTATGAAATTAATTCAGCGAAACTTTAACGTCCCACTCACATTAGTCACATTAGTATTTTAGGGAACCAATAAACCTTCCACGACAAATAAAGCATTTGAAAAAATAATTTCATTCATTAACATTTTATTCATTTGTTGCTTAGGTATAAATGTAAATGATAATTTGATATGTTTTCCTCAAATTAAAGAGGACTAATTCACCATAAAGCTGATAGGTTGGGTTTTTAAAGAATACGTCGTATATACAGTCACAAAACCAACAGCTTAGGACAATTGAACGAAGCTATCGTTCAACACTTCAATCTTGCAGGATTCCAATGAAATTAAACAGAGTAGTATTATTTATCATCATCATGGAACATCACCATGTTCAATACACAGAAAGAACTACGTAAAAACGTCTTTATGTATAACCCTGACAAGTTTTGACACTGGACAATCTTCCTGCAACATTTCTTGTTTGGTTTCTCCCGCAGCACAGCAGAAGCACCAAATTATATCACTCGTGAAAGACAAAAAATTCAATCATAAAAAATAAGAACTGCCAGTCCTGGGTCCGTGCATCTGGTTGTTTTCCTCCGTCTCGGTGAAAAACTTTACCTCTCTTTCCTAAGGCCATGGAAAAAGGTATAAAATAAAAGATGATCTAATTAGATTAAAAAATATATTAGCATTCTTTGAAAAAGTGAAGTGTTGAAAGCCCCTCAATGATATACAGCAGTAAGCATGGCAGCAATCATAGAGTTTTGGAATTGGATGAGAGAGAGAACAAATAACACAGAAAAATTGAGCAGTAGTACCATATTATCATTGAAGCTTAATATCGAGGCAACATTTCCACATCGGTAACAATAATTGGGTGCAGACCACACCTGCACAGTCATGAAACAAAATAATCTAAGAGCATGCACTAAAAATTGTATGATATACCATGATGAAATCTCTAACGCAAAAGAAGCAACTTACAGTTACAAGTCCTTTATCCTGAAACATATACTTTAAACCTTCCTGGACAAGTTGGTGAGCCCGACAAACTAAATCAAGTTTGTTAATGTGGTTGAACTGCAAAAACCAAATATTAGTGTCTGAACTGACTCTTCACGTCTGGAAGCTTAGTATAAAGCACTTTAGGGTTTCCCTAGTGTGTCCCTTGGCACAGTGGGAAGCAAACCCACAACCTAATGGACATGTATATCACAACTGGCACCAAGCTCTCTCCCCAGGTATCACATTGACTTACCTCAGAAGTAACCCTGGATCCAAAAAGCCAGCCTGCTCCTCGAGGACTGACATACCATGTTTCAATATCTTCAGGGTCACTCCACATTAGGTCGCAGAAGGGCCCTTCATGGGGAATTTCACAATTTCGCTCAATGACCCGAATCTGTCAAGAAAGCAATAAGAAGCAGAAAATATTACTTACTCTTTAAGCCACAAAAGTGGGCTGCATCTAGCTGACTAGATCGGCATACACATCCAAATACTAAAAAGTCCATGAAAACCAACAAAGTATACAAACTATTGTTCTTGTGAAGCAAAGCTATGTACTTATTGTCTACTTCACATGCAAAGACCATTCCTCCATGGTAATCAAAAGAACAAATTACAAAATAAAGCAATTATGCAACATGCTCGACGCTACATTGTTTTAGAAAAATCGCTTTACAATTGAGCATAAATGTGTAAAGGAACACTCATCTAACCAAACATCAAAACACATTTCTAATCAACTTCAAGATTTCTTGTATTGGATATGCAAAATAAACATCTTACGAACATGATATAGATCAAACCTGGTCAATAGTTCTAACATCTGGTGATAGGCCACCATGGACACAAAGTACCTGGCATTCCACAGAGGCAATATATTAATATTAGTTGTAAATCGAACAGTAAAAAATGAGTAAAATTACAAGATTGGGTCTTTTCATAAGAGCCATAGTTCTTTCCCTATCCCACCTTTTAAATGAAAGGATATAGGTATACAGATTCAAAAAAGCAGCAATAAATTGTTTAGGGGTTGAGAGTACTCTTTTGTGGCTTTCTATGAAATACAATACGACTAAGAGAGGGAAAAAGAGGGTATACTGTCCCATTTATGATTGCTGACAGAGTTAGATAGTCAAAAACATCTGTGCAATACCGCCAAGCATTAGCATTTCCATACTTCCTTTGGCATTCATCATAGAATCCATAGACCTACCAGAGAACAGGACAATTAAAAGTTCATCAGAAGTTAATTGTAAGCAATGGTGGAAAATGCTCTTCTAGTTCATCACATGCATGTTTTTAACGATAAGAAAAGGTAAACCGCACTATGTCCTACCAAAATTTCTCTAAAAATGACATTACTAGTAATAACCAAGACAGAACAGAAAGAATATAGTATACACTCTTCACCAACCCCCATTCAACCCTCAACAGGACACTCCCTGATTCAAGGAGTGAGCCACTTGATAATAACGTCAACTGATAAAAAAAGAACAATTAACTATAAAAAAGCACAACTAAATCCTCCTCAACTAATTTATCATTGTTTATACATAATTTCTCTCTAGGGCTCCAGTTGAACATCCTTATGTCATTTATGCAATATGCGTGCAGTGAATGAAGTTATCTACCGACATCAAATAACAACATGGCTATGAAGACAGAATTCACAAAGTTATCTAGAGATTACCTGCGTTAGCTGCCTGCTTTCGTGATTTCCACGCAGAAGAGTAATGTTAGCAGGATATCTGGTAAAAAAGTGCAAATGCAATATAAATTAATAAACCAAAAACAGAAAATATCACGAACAGATACAAAGGTAAAATAATGTTTTAGCTTGTTCAACGAGTTGGCACATAACAGATGAAAACTTGTTCAACCTAAAACACCTAGATCTCTTCAGATATTTTAGAATAGTAATAAACTGGAAGGGGAAACCGGTACTTGAGATTTGGTTTTACCTAAAATATTAAGTGGTTTCTGTGACAATAATTGATCAAAGTTGACTGGAATTTCCACACCAGTAGCTATAGCCTCAATGGTAAACATTCCACTTTTATTTGATAAGCAAAATGAGCAGGCATGCGGGGGCCAAAAACTTATAAGAACATTATATCCAAAAACTTATCAGAACATTAAAAGTATGATTTACTTAGCCCATGCTTATCTCCCATTCTTTCAAAATTGATTTCTCTACCTACTCATTTCCAACTACACATTCACACAATAAAATATCCTACACGTAAATCCAAAACTTTTCCTTACTTTTTAACCACAAATTCTCCAAAAATTCACTGTTCAGAACAATTTTTTTCAAATAAATGGCCACCAAACAAGGGCTTATTTTATTAGCTGTTAACTGTCATATGGGGCCTCCTTCGATGATTTAGCTCTTGTTTGGGCTCCATTTTTTAAAAATGCATTTTTCCTCTTCTTATTTTCAACCATACATTCTCCAATAAAATAATATTATACGTAAGCCTAAAACTTTTCCTTATTTTTTAAACACACACACACTAATAAATCACTAATCCAAAACATATTTTCCCCCAAAATTCTATTTTTAATGGAGCCCAAACAGGGGCTTAATATCCTATATGTAACTTGAACAAAAGCTCCTAACTTTGCAACGAAAATTATATTCTATAAAAATATTTCATCCATGTGTGTAGCAATTGAATCAAAAGTTTCTTGCTCCAACCTAATCGCAAATGTAACTGGATACACAGATGACAAGACCCAGTGGGAAAAACAATCGAACTCAAACAAATTGGTCAACTAATTTGCAAGCACAGAAGCCAAATGGAAAGAAGCAACCCAAAAAAGAATCAACCACCTTGCTTTGAGAAGTAAAAGAATTGTAAAAACTTCTAGACTATTATAACCACGATCAACAAAATCTCCCTGCAAAGAAACAAGAAGTTTCATGATGCAACTATAAGACTCCAAATCTATATAAAAACAAAACACAAATAATGGGAACATACTATACAATGTTTACCATAAATATGTAATTTGTATCCGGTACATGACCTCCAGTCTGGAAAAGTTTCATCAAATCATGAAACTGTCCATGGATGTCCCCACAAACAGTAACAGGACTATTCACAGGTTGCACATTTGACTCCTCAATCAAGATATCTTTTACCTGGATAAATAGATGGGAAACTGAACGTCAATATATGTGGACAACATAGTTCTCCCAAGCAAACAAAAAGATGTGCTGCTGAAACAGAACTTAATATATTGGCAATCATTATGGAGAACTATGCAAGACTATACAAGACAGTAAAATAACACAACTACACAAACTATCATTAACTTGTGAGATGTACACGAAAAGAAGTTCTTGCCATGAATTGTCATTGTTGTACTGTGCAACTCAAGAAACGGCCCTAGTCAAAATTGTACATTGAATTTGAAACACCTGGTGGAAAACTAAACACTAAATACCAAATACCAACAAGATGGAATCTTACCACTAATGCCACGTCATGGATCAAAATAGCATCAAATCCAAAGCTATATATAATTAGGCCCAGCCACTACTATAATTATTGATGTTTCAAGCACAAAATGCACCAAGCTGCCAAGGCCTTGTAGAGGCTAAGCGCAAGGCATGAGCCTGAGCAAAGTAAGTATACATCATAGATTGCAATAAAATCACATAATCATAATTAGATAGTGTAAAGCAATATGCACCACAAGAACCAAGACCATATAAAGGATATAGCTGCATTACATAACAAGTATGTCCAAAAAAAATTCCAAGTTTCAAAAGACGTATAATACGGAAATTTAACAAAAATTATTCATACTCCAAATATTTAACACATCATTTATAAGAGTCATACAAATCACGCATACCAAAATAAAAGGAAAAAACCGAGATCATCATGGCCAGGATAATGTTTCATGTTTAGGTTTTCAAGCATGACTATCGTTAGAAATTCTCGTACAGAGAAAAAGAGGATAATACTAGGACAGCTGCGCTGTTCGAAGCAACGTAAAAAGAGTAGTCGTAGGCATATCACAACAGACTCGAAGGAACCCGAGTGAACCAAGAAATTGGGAATACCTGGTTCAAAAATGCATAAACCTTACCTCCTTAGGTCCTCTGAACATTCTTAACACATTAAACTTTCAATTAAATCGATAGACCATGCTATGGAAACCCTAAAACTAAATTTGACATTAATCGGCAAATGGAAGTGGAAATCAATCACGCGTCAAGTTAACTCATCAGTTTCTTTAACATATTCATTTAAAAAATAAAGACGAGGGACATAGACTCACGCATTCGCAGAGGAGCTGAAGCTCGTCTTCGGACAAGTGTTGACCCTCTTTCACCTTTGCTATCCACTGGTCCAAATCCATTTTTACTACTATTCAATTAACAGCTTCAGTATACTCTTATACATATAGAAATATAGAAAAAATCGAGGAGGAGTGGATTTGGGTATTGTATTTGTATCCGAATCGAAAAGTTTTGCAGAATTTTCAAACCCTCCACTACTCTTTTTTCTTTTAATTTTCAATTTTGGTGTTTAGGACGTTTGTTTTTCTTGAAACGAAATTGCGTAAAAAATTGACAATTTGTTAAAATATATTCGAAAGTGAGCCCGGTTTGACCCATCAAAATTATAATCAATTTTTTCCATCTTCTTATTAATCACACATTTTTTATTAAAATAATATTATCAAACAATTCAAAAAAAATTCTTCTTTTTTTATCACACGTTCTTATAAAAAAGTCCCTATTTTAAAAATTATAATCTCAAATAACTGAGGTCAAACGTGACTTAAGATCATGTAAAAAATTATTTTATTGAAATTTTTTAAAAATGAGTTTTAGCCTAGAAAGATATATTGTGACGATCTTTCAAAATGAGCACTTGCTCAATTCACTTATTATTTAATAGTTTTTAGGTTTAAAATTGATAAGTTTACCCTTAATATTTTTTAAAAAAGTTAAAGTGTTATTATTAATTAAAGGAAGAAAAATGAAAAACAAAATTTATCTTCTTTCACAACCAATCTACCATACTTGCCTATATTTGATCAACATTCTTAAAAAAAGTTATTTTTTCAAATTTCATTTTCAACCACACATTTTTTAATGAAATAATATTACACGTAAATTCAAAAATATTCCTTATTTTTTAACCACGTATTTTTCATCAAATCATTATTTAAAATGTATTATCCACTTAATAATGTGCATCAAACGGGTCTTGATCATTTTACGCCATTAATAACATCTATTTTGTCCAATTTATATGCATGAGAAAGGTAGGCCATATTCTAATTCATGTGTTCCAATTTATTAATAGAACCAAAGGAGGAAATTGAAAAAGAAATGGGAATCGTTGAGGATTTGTTCGGCTCGACTTATTTGAATTTTTTAAAAAAAAATTATTTTTAATCACAAAATTTTCTAATAAATTAATTTCTTACGTGGATATATAACTTTTCTCTATATTTTAATTTTACATAACCCTTGTTTGAGACCCATTATTTAGAGGAAATGTGTTTTTGAAGAATTATTTTCAGAAATACGTAATTAAAAAATATGAGAAATTCTTGGGTTTGTGAGTAAAATTATTTTATGGGAAAATGCGTGGTTAAAAGTGAATTTTTTTAAAAAATGAGGTCAATAAGGAGCATATTCTTAAAAAAAAAAAATTTACTTCATTTAATCTCTTCCAAACAAATATTAAGGCTCTACTTGATAGCCTTTATTTTCCTTGGAAGTTGGAACTTTTTTTCCATCTTTCACCTTTTTAGTTGTTTGATAGGTATAATTTTTTTTTGAATTGGTTTTCCACTTGGGGTGCTCACATGACCAATTTTCTTGGAAATTGGTGAAAACTTTTCTTTTTTCAATGAAAACAAATGTCATAATCAATTGTAAAAAAAAAAAATTCATTTTGATGAAAAAATGATTTTTTAGGAAAAAAAATTTCGTTTTTTTTTTACTTTTTTTTTTAATGGAAACAAATTTTATAACCAATTGTGGAGAAAATTATCACTTTAATGGATAATTTTCATGTAAAACAAAGTCAAACGAACACAAAAATTTAAAATTTTTCGGGTAGAAAATTATACAAATCAAACACACTTAATTAACAATTCTCTGCAAAACAATTTATAGGCAATTACTTTCCCTGTAATTCATTTTAATTCCATCAATTTTTCACTCTTACAATCAAACGGACCCTAAGGGTATGTTCGAGCCCCATTATTTTTTAAGAATGTATTTTGAAATAGTGAATGGATGGAAAATGTGTTGTTAAAAAAGAAGGAAATTTTTTTTTTTTGTGTATAATATTATCTAAATGAATAATTGGTGAGAGAATGAAAAATGTATTTTGAAAAAAATAAAAATCAAACATCTCCTAAATAAACAGAAAGTCTAATTCTCGAGCTTAAAAAAATTCTGCAGTCAAAGTAAATGCCAGTTATGCCGGGCAATTTAGTATTGAATCTTGAGAAGTGGGTATGCATATAAGTAATTTAGGTCAAACTTTTGTGTTAACTTTTATACAACGAGAATCTCTTCAACTTGAAGCACACTCACCGGGTCTTGCGGACTTTGGATTTTACCCTTAGAAAAGCTACATTTTGTGACTATTAGGCTGCTAGTGATAGACGTTAAGACTTCACAATGCTTCAAAATTGCAAATGCGAATATACCTTATCTTCCCCTATAAATTGAGCCCTCATCTCAAATTCATTAAACCTTTCAAATCGTCTATCATTTTCTCGGCATTGTTGGATTGGAGTTCCATCTTAAAAGGTACAAATTTTTATACGATGGGTATTTAAGCTTTTATTCAGGGTGATGGTTCTTTTGACTCGTCATCATTGGAATAAAGAAAATAATTGTAAATGTGCAGGAGACGTAGAAAGAGGATCAGCTTCATATTAAACAATATGGAGTAAAGATTTAACTAAAAAGACAGGAATCGCAACTAACAGAAAAGAATGCAATCATCCATTTTATAGTCAGAAACTGAAGTTGGAAGGTTTAGAAACTCTCTTGAAAAAATAATAATATATTGATATAACTTCACATTCTAGACGTGGTATGACAGATCTTCAGAATTTTTCTGAGTCAACGAAGCATTTTTTGCCATTTACTCCACTATTCAATTTGAGCTAATGATTATGAAAGTCTACTTCCTCAATATTTTTCTGGTTTTTCTCCAGATTTGGTGGATAGAAGATGGCAGAATTTCTTGTAAATTTCTGGCCTTTATTTGTCAGCAGCCTGTTGTTCATTGTTTTTCTTGTGAAATATCAAAAAAAGGGTAGCGATACTCGAGAGAAGGGTAAGTTGCCTCCGGGAGGAAGAGGCTGGCCGATTGTTGGCGATAGTATCAGTTGGTACAATGCTGTTGCAAGTTCTCATCCGCCAAGTTTTGTCGAGAAACAGGTTGCAAGGTACGAAGCTCTTCTTTGTTTGTGGTCAGTTTTAGTCATAGGATTTGCCAATGTAGAGAAACATATATCCTTAAAAGAATTGAAATTTTGTCAACAGGTTCGGAAAAATATTCTCGTGCAGTCTGTTTGGTAAACGGGCGGTGGTATCAGCTGATCCGATGTTTAATCGATTTGTAATGCAAAATGAAGGCAAACTATTCCAGTCGTGCTATCCGAAATCTTTCAGAGACTTGGTGGGAAAAAATGGGGTGATCACTGCACAAGGGGAGCATCAAAGGAAGCTTCATTCTATTGCCTCCAATCTGATGCGGTTAGACAAGCTCAAGTCCCAATTCTTGCAGGATATACAAATAGTTATGCGCCAAATCTTCAATAATTTGCACGACAAACAAGTCATTCTACTGCAAGATGTCTGCAGAAAGGTAATACCGTATTCTGAGTTTATTCATTGCTATTTGACCCCTGTATAGTATAGTTCTACTTCAGTTCTAGTTCTTAGCGTTCAATCAGTATGTACAATCAAAAATTTCTAATTTTCATTTACCTTCAGATAGCCATTAACTTGATGGTTAATCAACTGCTGGGCGTGTCGTCTGAATCAGAGGTGAATGAGATTACTCAGTGGTTCTCTGATTTCGTTGATGGTTGTCTTTCCGCTCCTATCAATTTGCCAGGATTCGCTTATCACACTGCAATGAAGGTGAGAACTTAATTTACCAATATCACTATACCAAATAACAGTTGAACTCATCAGACCATTTGAGATTCTGAATTGTACGGTTCCTAATTTAACATAACAGGCACGAGAAAGTATAATAAGCAAGATCAATAGTTCAATAAAGATCCATCGACAACAATCCTCTCAAGCAATTGGCAATGGTGTACTGAGAAGGCTACTAGAGGAAGAAAGCTTACCTGATGATGCTGTGGCAGACTTTATTATTAACCTCCTTTTTGCCGGCAACGAGACTACTGCTAAAACCATGCTTTTTGCTGTTTACTTCCTCATTCGATGCCCCAGAGCCATGAAGCAATTGATGGTACAAACAGTTTTTCTTTTTGAATTTACATGTCTTTCTATTAAGATTAAGGAAAAAAGTGTCGTCTTCTTTCACTAAAATCCAGCCACTTTATTTTCCTTTCTTCTGCACTTGAGAATAGGATGAGCAAAAGATTCTAAGGAGCCAAAGGAGTATCTTGGATGGAGAGATGCTTGAATGGCAAGATTACAAAGCTATGTCTTTTACTCAATGTGTATGTCATCTGCCCTTCTTGTCTCTCCAGCATAATTTTAGCCTCTTACAAGCATAAATTTTCTTATTTATGCATTGAACTGTTTAAGCAATGTTCAAACAATGATAATTGAAAAGGTGATACCGTAATTCAAGAATTATCCAAAACTCAGACCCTTTTTAAACTAGAGTCTAAACCTTCGACTAGCAACTTGTTGCGACCTGCACAGAATGCACGTCCCTTTATCTTACTTTCATACGACCAATCCTTTGCTTTTTGTGCACTCCAGTGATTAGAAGTTCGGCTATCTAAAGATATTTCACAAGTCGTGATAAAATTTTTACTTTATCCTCCAACAGGTAATAGATGAAACTCTTCGACTGGGAGGCATTGCAATTTGGTTGATGAGAGAAGCTAAAGAAGATATAGAATATCAAGGTAGCTTATTATAGACCGCGTTTGGCTTTGCTTTTTCAGATTATTTCGACAGGATTTTTTTTTCATATACATTGTTTTGCAGATTATGTCATTCCCAAAGGATGCTTTATAGTTCCTTTTCTTTCTGCTGTCCATTTGAATGAAAATATATACGAGGATGCTCTCACTTTTAATCCTTGGAGATGGATGATTCCAGAAAATCAGGTTAGTCTCAGCAAAACACGTGGACTCAAGTCTCGTTGCTATTTATATAAAAATTTAAAAATAAAAACACACCATGAACAACTTAATATTTTAGATGAAATGATTAACCGTAATAACACGTAAACACAAATTTATTTCACTCTCTCTGTTCTAAAGCATCTTTAATTTCTCTGTCTTACAGGAGAAGAGGAATTGGAGAAGTAGTCCATTTTTTGCTCCATTCGGTGGAGGTGCGCGATTTTGTCCGGGTGCTGAGCTGGCTCGACTTCAAATTGCGATGTTTCTTCACTATTTTGTCACTATCTATAGGTAATTCACATTTCGGCGATAACTTTTGTCTTAGAACAATTAACGTTAGGCTCGTAAGAAAAATTGAAAAATAGGTTTCGATATTTTGTATTGATTTTGCGCGTCGACGAACGGGTTAATCAAGAAGTATTGTTCAATTATTTTAGGTGGAAGCAGCTTAAGGATGACCGGATGTCTTTCTTTCCATCAGCTCGATTGGTGAATGGCTTCCAAATCCAATTAAGCAAAATTTGGCCTGATCACATGAATGTGAAGTAAATTATTTGACAGCAATGTGTAATACGAAATTCTATGTCATTATTTCTCTCTTTCTTGGTCTCTAAGTTATTTTGAATTCGTGTACTAAAACAATGTGTTTCCATGTAAAGATTGCGAGTGTTTTTATTTTCTTACAAATGTCTATTTAAATTAGTATTTCAAAAAACATGAAAGTGTGACTAAATGACAAGCTCAAATTTCAAGTGTTTATAAGTCTAAACGAGCCTATGAAAAGTAAAAAAGCATAAAATATGACTAGACTGTAAAATCGAAGCTTAGACGAACTTTTTAGAATACTGATTTAAATTATGAAGTTATTTGTTTATCTAATGAAGTATAACACGTAGCACAATCTCCAAACATTTCCATAAGAGCGTCTGCAACACCATATTACAGTGATTGACTTTTATCCAATCTGGTATGTAGCACCTAGGGGCGTTCGATGGCAGCGGCTCAGCTCAATCCATCAAACATAAGTTAAAGATGATGTAAAAAAATTATATTTGTCTCTAGTATTTTTAAATAAAAAAAAAAAATGCAAGAAGCGTAACAGATTTTCGGACAAAAACAACCATCATGAATAATAAGTGCTAATTAATAGAATATTATCATAAGAATGTGATGATAAACAAATTAGATACGTGTGAAAATAAGTAAATATTAGAAACTTTAACATAAATTATTACAACATAGTACAATTATTAAAAAATGTAGTGTGAATATCGATGTTCTAAAAGTGAGGACTCAAGCCTGAGGGGTGAAAAAGTCGCTCCACACGGGGTGTCAACTAGTCGAGTCGAAACTTGGAGCTCAGGCTCGACTCGAGCAAAAATGGTTAGATTTTTTCTCCCAAGCCATCCAAGCTGCCTCTTTTTTTTCGTGATAAATCTATTTTTTTTTAAGAATTTAAAATTTGTGCAATTTATATAGGCGTGAATTTAAAATTTGTTTAATTTTTTTTAAATAAAGCTTGCCTCGGCTAGAGCCAATGCTCCAAAATGGGGTTCGGCCTGAAACTCGACTCGGTGGTCCCAAGCACAAGCCGGCTCGGCTCAGGCTTTTCCAGGGCCAAGTTACGGACCACCCGAGCCGACGAGCCTTTTTGATATCCTTACTCCACGTATAGAAATTGTGTTTAAAAAAGGTTAATCTTATTTTTATCGCTTAAATATAATCTAGGCTAGAGATGGTAACGGGGCGGGTTCGGGGCGAGGCACCCCCCTCCCGCCCTACCCGACCACTCCCTCGCCTTGCCCTGCCTTAGACGGGGTGGGGCTTGTTTCCTGCCCCCCCTTTTTTTTCAAAATTTTAAAATTCAAAGCAAATAATGTTCAAACCAACTACATCAATTTCCAAAGCAAGCATTTGAAACAAATAATGTCCAAAATTAGCAAATAGAATTACATTGTAACTAAATTTCATTTCTTTGGTTAATTAATTTTTTTTAAATTCCTCACGGGGCGAGTTCGGGGCGGGGCATCTCCGCCTGAGACTCGGATCGCCACCCCGTCCTGTCAACCTGTCGGGGCGGGATGCATTTTTTTGCTATCACTAATCTAGGCAATACAAGAGATGACTAGTGTAGGTCTAGATCCAAAAATTGCGAGTAATGAGAGTTGGGGCTTCCCCTTTAGTACCTTGGTAAACATGGGGATGTCAACGAAACAGGTATAGGACGGGTCGATCATCCTTGTCCCCCACCCCTTTCGAGTTTTTTTCACCTTATCTCACCTCATACTCGGTTAAGGCGGGACGAGGTATGGTAGGGGCGAAGCAGGTTCCTGCCCCGTTTTATTTATTTATTTATTTCAATTTATTAAGAACAACTCGTGTCTAATTTAAAAACAGTGAACTAAAAATTGAAATTAAGGGATTGTTTGAGCCCCATTTTTTTTTTTCAAAAAATGTATTTTGTAATAATATCATGATGGAGAATGTATTATTAAAAAATAATTAAAATTTTTGAGTTTGCATGTAATATTATTTTTTGAAGGATGTGTGATTGAAATTAAGTCAAATCACCATAGAAAAAAACATTTTAATGAAAAAATGGGGCTTAAACAAGAGCTAACTTTAAACAGGTGCTGGACCATGTTTTCATACCCGTCCCTTGTTCGCTTCAAGAAAAAACCGTCTCGTCCCCCCAAGTTGGGGATGAAGTCATTGAATATCAAGTTGAACAAATTTTTTTGTCATCATTAAGTGAACATAACTATCCGTTAATAGTTAAAGGAAGGCCATCCCACTTGAGCTGTGGGCTTTAAAAGGTCAGCTCCATGTACAAACGTAGAGATATAAAAGGATAAATTCTTCTAAATGCTTCAACCTTTCGTAAGTGTAGCAATTACGTGTTTAATCTTTCATGATACTTATTTTTCAAATGGTTCCATCATGGTATCTTCACTTAATGGAAAATAATTATTTAGTGATTGTTTAATCAAGACTTACTAAAATTTTATCAACTTTTTAACTTGTCAAACTTCAAATATAACTATAAATTTCATGAGAATTAAAACTTTTATCAACTTTGACCATATATTTAATCAACTTTATCAAAATTTGCTAAAACTTCTATCAAAAGTTTTTTTCGAGCAACCCATTAAATCTTAAATTTCTAGAACACACATGAACACGATGTGGGATAAAAGAGTTCAAAAAATTCGTAATGGAAGAACATTTAAATTACGTTAGTTATTGCTCTTTTTTGAATGATTTTACCACTTGTCAAAAATCACGTACGTATTGTGTAACCATTCAGTACATGTTTGATTCCCATTAATTGAAAAAAAAATGAGTTTTAAATAGTATTTTTAAAAGAATACATGGTTGAAAAGTGGAAATTTTTTTGAAAGATCGTGTAGAATATTTTATTGTGTGTACGTATAGTTGAAAACAATTCGATAGAAAATTATAAATAAATTAATGAGAATGTGACATGCGCATGATGTCTAAATACACGTCTATTAGGTAGATACTTGCCCGAACAATATTAATGTTAAGTGTGCCACAAATGGAAGGTTGAGGGCATGACCCCCACAATTTTGAAACGTGAAGGACTCCTGGAAGATTTTACCCGAAATCAAACATCTCCAGTTAGGGCTCATCTCTCCTCTTCTGGCGCATTATTTTGCCTTAGGAAGGACGAGGGCTTTTTCTTCTCATCTCTCCTCTTCTAGTGAATAATTATCTTGGGTCAAAATCAATTGTGGTATACGCAGGTACTATGGCAGCGGCAGGGACTTCTCAGAGGGCACGGCGGGCAATGGAAGAGGAAGACGCGAAGCTGGTTTTCGAGACATCAAAAGGGGTGGAGCCAATAATGAGTTTCGACGAGATGGGTATCAAAGACGACCTCCTTAGAGGAATTTACAACTACGGCTTTGAAAAGCCCTCTGCCATCCAGCAGCGGGCCGTTCTCCCAATTATCTCCGGCCGCGATGTCATTGCCCAGGCACAGTCGGGTACCGGTAAAACTTCCATGATTGCGCTTGCTGTCTGTCAGATTGCCGACACCAAGTCATCCGAGTAAGGTTTTGCTTTAATCATGAATTTAATTCAGGAAGAGTGGTGTATCGTGATTATTTGGTTCTCTGTGCATCTCTTGCTGTTGTAGGAATTGGATTTGCATGTGTTGTTATAAAATAATTGAATATATTTTTAATAGGGTCTGTATGAGAGAGTTGAAAAAGTATGTCTTTTTCGATGACACTTAATTATGCTTTTTAGTAGAGATTGTTTACTTTCGGTTTCAAGGTTGATATCAGGATTAATAGGGTAAACATAACATCCCTTGTATTTATAAAACTTGCGATATTCTTTCTTATTTTTATATAGAATGCATGAGATAACAATATTTGTTCTCTGCTTTTCGTCTGTTGGACCTCTTTGTGGAAAATGGGACAATTCTGAGAACCATCTCACTCGAATTAAGAATTCATCTTCCTAAACAAAATCCATATAGGACTAACCCACTGTTTGACAAAGCTTTCTAAGATTATAAGTTGGTTGGTCACGTCAAATATGTGGTTAAATAGTGGATAAAAGTTGTGGGTCAGTGAAATGCGTCATTTTTAACGATTTTATAATGTCAAAAAGGGGCTAATTTACCAATTGTTTGACTAAAAGGACAGAAGTGGCCAATTCGTTTACTATGACCTAAATTTATGTAAAATGTATTATTAAGGTCTGTTATGAACTTTAAATAGGTGGGCAAAACAAAATATATAATGAGGAATTCACTTTTCTTTTTGTCTTGTTATAAGATTTGGAAATTGTGGATCCTGTGAATTGATAATGGATTTTATGATCCCCTCCTGCCTCATGCACCCGGGTTGTGGAGTGGGGATTATGAAGCATTGAATCCTGATCTTGAATGTAAACTGGCTTGTCTAGTTGCAGCTAGGTACATTGGTTATATCTTATTCTTTTTCCTTCTTCTTTATTTGTATTTGAACTCTAAAATGTACTCACACTCAATTAATGATAACTATGGTGGCAACTACAATATTTTGAATGTTTGCATCTATCTTTGGTTCAAGCATTTTGTATAAATAGCTAAGCTAAGCAATTGATATACTTGGATATATGCTTCTTTTTTCCAATTGAAATCAGGGTCCAAGCCTTGATACTGTCACCTACAAGGGAGCTGGCTGCTCAAACAGAGAAAGTAATATTGGCCATTGGTGACTATATAAACATTCAGGCTCATGCATGCATTGGAGGTAAAAGTGTGGGCGAGGATATTAGAAAACTGGAGCACGGAGTTCATGTGGTGTCAGGGACCCCAGGCAGAGTTTGCGACATGATCAAGAGGAGAACTCTGCGAACTAGATCCATCAAACTATTAATTCTTGTGAGTTGATATTTTATTTACTCATTTTTATTGAGGTGCATTGTTCAATATTTTAGGCCCCTCGTGAGATCACATTCTTAATTCTTAACTCATTAAAGCATGTATGCTTCTTTCAATATTTTTCCTTTTGGGATGTTGACAGGATGAATCTGATGAAATGTTGAGCCGTGGATTCAAGGATCAGATCTACGATGTTTACAGATATCTTCCACCAGAGCTTCAGGTAATTCCCACCTTTGTATGTATGTTTGTGTCCCTCACATGCATTGTGTCAGCTTATATAACTACAAGATGATATGATGATCTTGCTTTTCTAATTTTCCCCTTCTGTGTATTTTTGTGCTTCTCTATTGAATGGAGAATTTAAATTTGTGTTTTCCATTTCGTTACTCCTGTCTCACCAAATTAAATGAATAATGAGCATGTAATATAGATTTCAAATTGGCATACAAGACGAACTTGAAATCAAGTTTGCATGCAGGTTGACATGGGCATCAATTGACGATGAGGTCACATGACATAACATACTTCCAAAACTTAGGATACGAGGGACGTACTAATGAATAAATAAAAACATTATGCATGTGTATATATGTATATGTGTGTGAGAAACAAATCCTTGCCTTTTAGTTCCTCTTATGTATATCTGAAATTACTTTATTTTATATAGATTATAGGTCTTATATTTATTCCTGCCATATAAATAGAGTTTAAGATAGTATTAAAGATTGATTTTCTTATCTTTAACGAAGATTCAAATAAGGCAAATTACCAGTTCAAATCTTTGCATGTGGACTACGCATCATTTTATCATATTACAAGAGTATATATTTCACTTTCATGGAAAATCCTCGTAAATAAAGTAAAGCTTTAAAAATCTATGAATCTAGCTTAAAAAATCCGAATGAAATTTTGTACGATTATTTTAGCTAAGAAACTTGATAAAATGTTTAAAATTGAGTTCGCAGAACATAGTTTTACTGGTTCTGAGTTGATTGGTTCATGATATCAATTTTTTAAAAATGCACAATTGGATACTGAGGCATTTTAGCTTTGTAAGGGACAAGCCAGTAAAATAATTCAAAGGAACATGAAAATACAAAATATGCTTATAATAAACCATAACCATCTTGAAAGTATGCAATAAAACAAATTAACAAAATTAAAAGTTTAATATGCAAGCAAATATAAAATAGATTAATAAAGCAGCAAATAAAAAGTCATCAGATTAGTTATTACATAATAAAATTTTTATCTACTATACTATTGGAAGTATAAACTATCTGGAAGTCTCCCGTATCATCACTACTAATATGATCTTTAAGATAATCATCGACATATTTGATTCCCCTATCATGATCATAATCCAGTGATATTGCATTCTTTGTTATAATCCTCCATTACAATATTTTCTTCTATTTTCCCTTCCTCTTCTGTGTAAAGGCAAAAAAATAAAATAAAAATCCATAAAATGTTTTAGGCAATGAAACAGATAGCCCAGAAGGCTGAGGTCGGGTTAAAAAGTCCAGAAAATACGTGAAAACGAGCTGAAGCTTAGCCTTGAGGAGTTACCTTTGACAAATGGCAGTAATGTGTAAGTTTGGAAGTGTTTAATAAAAGACTCATCTGAAGAGAGTCTCAAAGCACAAATCACATATCTTTTAATGAAAATGCATGCTATACCAATTGGCTTGGTTGAATCGTAAGCAGCATTTTGATTTTTGATTCAAATTCAAAGCAATTTGCCCAAGTATTTTGAATCAGTAATGGATTGATAACTATAATAATGAGCATATTACTCTGTGATTTAGTGTATCTTTTCTTGTGGGCATTCATCTGTGATGGGTTTTTGCAAATCGGACCTGTATTTTCTGTTTCCCCCTGCAGAATATTTATGGTGTATATTTTGATTCAGGTTGTCTTGATTTCCGCCACTCTTCCTAATGAGATCCTAGAGATTACAAGCAAATTCATGACAGATCCTGTCCGTATCCTTGTAAAACGTGATGAATTGACCCTAGAGGTGAGCCTTTTTGGATAATTGATATTTCTCTCTGGATCACTTAAATCTGTTTTTTTAGCCTACTGAAAAATAACCGTCAGATAACACTTTCTAACAAACATCAGAAGCAAGGAATGCTAATCCCCTTTTTTCCAAAATGTAAAATGGTTCTGGTATCGTTTTTGTTTGCTGATAAAATTTTATATTGTCACAGGGCATTAAGCAATTTTTTGTGGCAGTAGAAAGAGAAGAATGGAAATTTGATACTCTATGCGATCTGTATGACACCCTTACCATCACTCAGGCCGTAATCTTTTGCAACACAAAGCGTAAGGTGCAAACTTATATTTGTTTCCTTATTCAGTGTTTAATTTAATGGTGGTTATTTCTCTATGAAAGATACAAGTCCCATGGTTAGAATATAAATTGTAATCTTGAGAGACCATCTTCTTAGCAGCGCATTTTTACACCATTAGTAATCCGTGTTATCCTCTCCCTTTCCCTCTCTCTTTCCCTACCTTTCCCCTGTGCTGGTGTTCGTTGATTTTGATTCTATTATATACACACATGCGCGCACGCGTGCACACACACACACACTCCAGAATTAAACAGCTCAATACCTTGTTTCGTGATTATGCAAGTAAATAAGGAATATCATGCACTCTTTTGCATCCGAAGTACTAATCTTCTGTAATAAATATGTTGCTCATTGCAATTCAGAATTCTTAAAGAGAATTTAGTCCCTTTATGATCTTTCCCTATGTTACATGGAGTTGGGCGCCCAGTTCGAGTCTCCTCAGGGTCACCTCAGTGAGTACCTGGTCGTAAACTTCAGGGTCTCATGGGATTAGTCGAGGTGCGCTCAAGTTGGTCCGGACACCCACGGTTATAAAAAAAAAAAA
>CAIGRB010149494.1:157463-187228 GCA_903798255.1 Fraxinus quadrangulata
TTGGGCAAATATCCTAGTGTTTTAGGTTTTTAGCTTTTGTAGTCTTCAAAATTGATGAGGGGACACTGCCATATCATGTGAAAGATTTGATGTGGTTTTGTACATAATTAATAGTTTTAAAGGATGGGTATGAGGAAAAAGATATTGTTCTTTTAATTGGATTGTTGTGAACTAAATTAAAATATTTTGGTTACTTCAAATATAAATTTGAGATTAAAATATTACATATGAATCCCTAAAAGTTCAGACAGGTGTGCACATCTATACAATTTTTTTAATAGATCTGAACCTGACCATATGAAGTCGACTCCTTGGGTTGAAGTCAGTTGTATTTTTCCGATAGCTTCCCTACAAATTTACCCTCAAATTAGTATTTCGCTATGTGCATAGTTTCTGTATTGAATGAAAATTCTCCAATTCAAAAATATCAAGAATCGATATATATGATGATTTCAGGCATTAAAGTAATGAGGGAGTGTGGTGCACTTGTAGTTTTACTTGATTAGACTGCAAACAAGTTTTGATGTCACAATTCTCATTTCAAGAAATATTATTGAAAATACCATTAAACAACTGCAACTACAGGAAATACTGGCTCTTCTAAGGAACAAAAAGAAAAATTGGTAAAGGAGAAGAAAACAAAATTTCAAATTGATATGTAATAATGAAGATGTCATAGATGCTGGCATCACTACTTCAGTAATTATTGTTGTAGTCAACAATTTTCCTTGCATTTTTATGTTATAGCTCTCTACGTGTGACAGGTGGATTGGCTAACAGCAAAAATGCGTGAGAATAACTTTACTGTCTCGTCTATGCATGGAGACATGCCACAGAAAGAACGGGATGCAATTATGGCTGAGTTTAGGTCTGGTCAGACTCGGGTTCTTATCACCACAGATGTTTGGGCTAGGGGGCTGGATGTTCAACAGGTTAAATCTACTTCCATACTTCATATTTCTTTCATTTCAAGAGGGACAAACTCTTTTTTCTTACAGATATTATTATTTTTTCCCATATTTATACATTTTAGGTACCAAAAGAGAAGGATCTTTTCCTTACTCATATAATATATTAGTTGTTAGATAAGGCCTTATGCTATATTTCTATTTAATATATGCAATGAAAACTCCTGAATATAATCTCAAAACTAAAAAAAGGAATCTTATAAAAAGAGAGTAAATATTTATGAGTAAATTTTAATTTTTCTTGATAAATTCAAAACCTTCGCATTAAAGAAGCCCTAATATATTCTGAAACTGAAAAATAAGCTCATAAAAAGAATGCAAATCCCTACTGCCTTATTTATTTTATTGATAATTTGTACAATTTCATGTGACGTCATTAAGTTGAAAAAGAGAGGTAGTGTGTAGGACTAGAGGTTTTCCTATTGACAAGGGGGAAGACCCATAGTTTGCTTACTGCAGTGTGCTATGCACTTCTATTATATGGAAGAACTATTGCATTAAGTTGAAATAATGTGTGAACATTTGTTTTAGTTTCTCTTTTTTAACAGCATATCTGATATTCTGATTCTGTACGAATTTTGCTGGAAATTTCTTTATGTCATACTTACACAATAATATGAGTGCATATAAGCACAGATAAAGTTGCAAAGTTTATCAAAATGCATTGAAATCTCCTCTCTAATACATCATATTTCAGAGGATCTTTTTGAAAGTGCTATTGAGATGGATATTAGAGTTATAAATGTTGGAATGTGAAAGGATTTTATTCTTTGGAATTTTTTTCCCAATTAGTAGAAAATGTAACTCGTTTAAAAATTTATTGGGAAGGGATCCAGTTGAGTTAAAATGAATAAATTCATATGGATATGAAGTATGAGACATGCACAAATATAAACATGGGGACCTTATTAAATGTTTCCGAAGAATAGTGCAATGACAAACTTTTCTTTTACTTGTTTTGTTCTCAAATTTCTAGTCTCCTGGCAGATGTTTAATAGGAAAAATTCTGGCACAAGAGTTGTAAATTGTGTTTAGATTTCTGAAATTTACAACTTCATTACGTAGAACAATGGCAATTTTTCTTCAATGTGGTAACGTGTAGATTGAATCCTCTTTTCTTTCTCAGTTTTACATGCAAAGGTGTGTGCTCAAGATGTGCAATGCGATACAAAAAGAAATGGCTGTATGATGAGTTGTGTGATGGAATATAATCTCATCTGTTTATCTTCATATTTCATTTTTGTAGGTTTCCCTGGTGATCAATTATGACCTTCCAAACAATCGGGAGCTTTACATTCATCGTATTGGACGATCTGGCCGTTTTGGAAGAAAGGTACTTGCTTAATCCTTTAATATTTCAGCTTGATTTTCTATATGTTTATTTTTCAAGTTACATAGCATTACATTCAGATGTTTCCTTATTTTTGTTCAATTTACTTCTTTTCACAAAAGTTTTAAGAACTGTAACTGTACTCTATTTTACGTTGTACGAATTTTAATGAGTTTGTATGAATTTTAATGAGTTTGAGCATGTGTTTGGCACCGATTTTGGGTGTATTATAAATTTTGGAATAGTGATTGATGAAAGACTGTGTGGTTGAAAAGTTTTAGATTTGTGTGTAATATTATTTTATTTGGAGAATGTGTGGTTATAATTAAGAAAGGGAATTTAAAATAATAATAAATGAGTGCCAAACACAAGCTGAATTTGTAAACTTTATTTTTCTTAATTTTTTGTTAATAATTTTGAATATGCAATTTTTTGAATTTTAATGCTTTCATTTCTCTTTTTGAAATTCTTCATGGAACGTCTAAAAACTAACAATCTAGTGTTTTCAAGTCAATTATTGTTTTGTTTGCGTCCGATTATGAGTTTTAAATGTTGATCAAGATGTTTGGCCTTTAGTGTGCAAAACGTCCCTAAGTTTCAAGTTTTTACATTTTCACCCCTATTTCTACGTTTTGTTGTGGAAAACGTTATTTTTATCTAATTGTAAAATGACAAATATACCCTCTATTTAAATAAAACAAAATGAAAAGAAAAAAATAAATTGCAATTATACTCCCAATTTCTTCAAAACAGTACAAATATGTCCCAGATAATTAAATTAAAAAAATGAAAAATGAAAAAATCATCTTCTTCCCCCTCTCCCTCTCCCATCCCCAGGAAAGCCACCTGCCACCAAACCTACGGTCACCGCCACCTCCGACACCATTTTCTTCCCCAAAATCCCTCATATTTTACTTCAACAAACAAGAAAAACACATGCAAAGTCTCTCTCTGGAAATAAAACCCAAATTCCAGTTTTACAGTGTTAAAGAACAATGAATCAGTCACAATTTATAAATGTGTAATCTGTGCAAAACCCATATCAATTTTTGCAAAACCCACAGCCACTACCACCTCTGCCACCATTTTCTCATTGAACATGTGAAGATTGCTTTACTCTACTTACTCCACCTTTATTGCTGCAGTTTATATTTGTTTACTCGGTCTTAGGATTTGGATTCCCCTAGATTATATCAATTATTTGGGACATATTTGTACTGTTTTGAAAAAATTGGGAGTATAATTGCAATTTATTCTTTATTTTTTTTCTTTTCATTTTGTTTTATTTAAATAGGAGTGTATATTTGTCATTTACAATTTTTAATTGAGGAATTGGATAAAAATTGATGAAAATGACTTTTTCCACAATGAAACATGGAAATAGGGATGAAAATGCAAATATTTGAAATGTAAGGATGTTTTACATACCAAAGGCCAAATGTAGGGACGTTTTGTGCTAATAAGCCATCTAGATAGTATTTCTTTCAACATGCAGATATTTGGATATTAACTGCTACAGTTCCAACACAGCATTATTAACTGAAACTGGTTAAATGGTTTATTTTTATCATATTTTGTTTTACATCTAACTTGTAACATCTGCTTTCTTTTTGTGTTATATCGTCGAATTTACCTTTTATGATAATTATTTGTAATTTACTTAATTTTATGATGACTTGCAGGGTGTTGCAATTAACTTTGTTAAAAGTGACGATATTAAAATCCTAAGAGATATAGAGCAGTACTACAGTACCCAGATCGATGAAATGCCTATGAATGTGGCAGATCTAATCTGAGCGTGGACTCCCAGGGCAGTAGAAGAGATGCAGTTTTAATTTGACATACAAGATGTGCACGCTACCTGTGAATTTTTCCGCTGCTGATCTATCGGTTCTGGTTAATTATTGTCTTTGGACCTTGTCGATGAAAAGGAACAATTGGGTTTGATAGCTCACGTTTAGCTTTCGGTGGTTTTGAATGGATAAGGTTTCTGTATTATACGTCAAATCGTTTTAGTTAATCCATGTAATGTTCTTCTTGGCTTTATTAGTAGAGTGCCTGTTGAATTTGCTGGCTTGGATTGATTAGTTTTCAAGAGTTGTTCATGTCTTCACTGTGGAAATTTACCCAATTATGATGTTGAAATTGTTTCTAGTATCTTCGTGTGATTGTACGAAATCATGGCTTGTATTCCTTGGCTCTAACGAACGAGGAATCAGAAGTAAGAATCAAGACATAGTTGTGTTTTACCTCTTCCATTTGGCCCACAATTTTCCATTTGTACAGATTGGTAAATAGGCCTACTTCCTTTACGTAAGGGAGGATGAGGGTAGGCTTTTCCTCTCTGTTTTATGCTTAGAAGAACGAGGAATCAGAAGTAGGAATGAAGACATAGTTGTGTTTTACCTCTTCCATTTGGCCCACAATTTTCCATTTGTACAGATTGGTAAATAGGCCTACTTCCTTTACGTAAGGGAGGATGAGGGTAGGCTTTTCCTCTGTTTTATGCTTAGATTTACTTTCTTTTTGCTTAATTACATTAAAAAGAGGTGCGCCCGCGTTTTGATGTTTGTGCATAGCTTTGGATGGGCAATACAGTTATACAGACTAGGCTCGACAAAAGGGGTTGTGCCAATTTTTTTCTAGTAGCTTTTCTCGGTGAATTAAATCCTAAGATATTGATTCTTTCATTTCGAAAGACTTTAAATATACATTTTCCTCAGCTTCAACAACATATTTCCACGGTTATGCTTTTAACGTTTGAAATTTGTAGGAGCAACAAGTGCCAAAGTTTAACAGAATGTTACAAATAGTGCAACTGTCTCAGGAGAAAAATTATTTAAAGATTCGAGTTGTGCCAAAAGCAACAAGAAGATAATAGTTGTTCAACACTTTATTCTCAGTTCGCAGATCCTATTTTCCTAAATTTTAGGTTGGTGTCTTTTTACAACAGCAAATTCCTTTGGGTACTTTACAACCACAGCTTTTCCCAAGCCTGAAGAATGAACAAAATCCTATACAATCTTCATTCTTCGTGCAAAAGGTTATCTTCGATCTCTCCTTGCCATTATCGTAGCTTAATCTGCTGCTTGCATATGCTGTTGGCACTTCTACAAATATAAATTTTTCTTAGAAATTTTCCTCGTACACACACATTAAGCATGTGCAAGTTTTACTTTTGATTTGATTGAAATATGGGCTATGGAGCATATATATATACACAAAGGAAATGCTTACCAAACATAATATTGAAAATTAGGATGATCATGATGAGTACTTCCATAACCATTAAAACTGAAACCTTTCCCATTACAAGCTCAGAACTAACTACTTTAGATTCTAGAATTTATATACATGTAGGCATACTATTAGAGATTGCATACATCTCTAACAATATTGAAAGTATTTAAAAAAAGTACGGCGTTGATAAAGAGTCTCCTAAAAGAAAATTTGTATGCATGCTATTAGAGATTATATACATCTTCGACGAAATTGAAAGTATTTGAAAAAGAAGATAACGTTGTAATATTACTATTAGAGATTACGTATATCTTTGATTACATTGAAAGTATTTGAAAAAGAAGATGATGCGAATAAAGAGCATCTTAAAAGAAAAATTATAGACATACTTTTAGAGATTACATACATCATTGATGACATTGAAAATATTTTAAGAATTAAACTAGTTGTGTAATCAAGTTGTACATCTTGGTTGACAATGTTTGTGTTGGAAATATTAAAAACAATTTTTCAAATGAATGAATATAATGTCTGTCAACTCACATGATTGTCAACCAAATTGTATAAATAGCATGATTCATTTTTGAAATAAGAAGATATGTTAATAAAGAGAGAAAAAAATGTAAATTTAATTTCTATGCTTTAATGTTACACAAATAAAAAAATAAAAATTCCCCACCCTCCTTTTGATGTCCCGTCTGTATCTAAATCATTTTGTAACTCCATTTTGTACAAGAACATTATTCTTATAGATTACATACATCTTTGACTAATTGAAAGTATTTGAAACAAAAGATATGCTAATAAAGAGCCTCTTAAAAGAAAAATTGTAAAATTAATTTTTATGCTTGAACTGTTACAAATTCATTAATCTTAGAAATTATATACATCTTCGACGATATTAAAAGTATTTGAAAAAGAAGATGATGCTAATAAAGAACATCTTAAAGGAAAAATTCTAAACTTAATTTCTACACTTGAATTGTTAGACGTTCTTTTATATAAAAAATGAAGTTTATGTATATGATAAACATACAGTTAGAGATAAATACATCTTTAACTGCATTGAAAGTAGTTCAAAAAGAAGATGACGTTCATGAAGAGTCTCTTAAAAGGAAAAAAAAATAAAAATATATTGGAGACTTCAATCACCAAATTATTAGATTGAGGACCTAATTGATAAATCTCTAAGATTGGAGAGCCCAATGTAATTTCCCGTGTACGATTTGCCCTTTTCACAAGCAGACATTCAGGGGTAGACAATTTGAAACAATTTGGATTAAAGAATCTGATTTTCCATTTTCTTGGATCGGGGTGGCCCTCAAAAAACGTCCCGTTTGATTCGAATCTGTTAGTGAAAGCAATGTTTTCATCAGTTGGTGCCAATAATGGTTCGTTTGTATACAAGCATACTCTTAAAAAAGGCATATGCAATAGCAGAAAGGGTTCTTGTTGGTCTTTTCGCTCCCCTCCAGGATTCTTTGTTGATGACAATCAAAACCCAATAAGATTCAAAAAGATTATTACCGCTTGTAATTGTATCGCGGACCTCACACCCACCAAATTCACTGTAAGAACCAAAGGTTCTTCCTTTGGTTGCAATTTAATGTCTTTTATTTTTATGTTTGAATAAAATGCTTAGAATTGCATCTTTGAAGGCGTAGAATTGAGTCCTCGGAGTAGATATTTATAAAGAAAATAGTTTGAAATTGAAACCTATCGCGGGGTTAATAATTTTGCAATGTTAAGTTCGGCTGTGATATCAGAATATCTTTCCATAGATCATATTCAGTTGAATTTCACATTTTTTTTTTCAGTTTGTTATATCCATTTGTCATCTAATTATTTAGTTTTGCTTTTGAGAAGTATTTAGGGTCAAGAAGTTTTCATTTTCTTCTTAAATTAATAGTTCTGCCAAACTATTTGTTAGATTATCATTCTGTGAACTTAGATTAGTCCTCAAATTTTCATTAGGTTTAGATGGTGCCATTTTTAGCATTTATTCTGGCAGATCACTGATGATATCTATGTTTTGCTTCATATAGCATTTTGTTTTGTACTCATAGTTTCTCAAATCGCATTTTTCATTTAATATTTAGCTATTAGTTTGCTTCACAATTGATCTTGATGTCAATGGGAAACCTGTAGAACAGACTTCGTGTTTGGATGACAGTTGCTAAAGGTTGAATTTGATTGAGCTTACATTGCTTCTGTTCAAATCATTTCAGTGAGTTCATGAGGCAATGTATCTGTGTAGTTGAGCTTGTAGTAGTTATGTTCATATTCATTACAGTAAGTTCATGAGGCAATGTATCTGTGTATTCCTTCTCCAGGGTTCACATGAAACAGAGAATTTGAGTGTGGGAAAAGAGCTCAAGGATGAACCACCTGTGCTTATTGAATGTAGGAATGTCTACAAGTCATTTGGAGAAAAGCATATCTTAAGAGGTGTGAGCTTCAAGGTGAAATTTCTTTGCTTTTGATTGTTCAATTGTTTGGATGTTTCAATCTTGTGTATTATGCTTCATGAAACAGTTATGTTGCATTGCTAGAAATTCAACTTCAGTAGTATATTCTCCAGGAATCAAACCAATAACTAGATTTTTATCGACATGTATTGTAGAATTAAATGTGTTATTCTATATATTTCTGATTTATGCACATCATGGATAGCCTGTCCCCCTCTCTTCCATGCCTATGTTTGTGCATCCGAATTCCTTCATTTTCTACGTGTATCAAATGATGACGTCAAGCTATGCCCATTGCTTTGTTGTGTATAATTGGCAAGTCATATAATAATGCACTTTTAGCCCCTGCTTGTTTCTACTACTCTCAACAACAAAATGAGAAATTTGACTGTTTTTTAAAAAATAGTGGGGCCCACTCACTCACAAAATGGTCAACTATTGCGGCTAGGCACTATTCCAACGGTAAAAATTCTCATTTTTTGGGTGAAAGTAGTGGAAACAAACAAAGGCTTAGAGTTTAAGATTTAAATTTCATTTTCTTTAACATTTATCTTAGGAATATTCCTAATCTCTTAGCCTCACATCTCGCATTAATCTTACGTTAGCCCATTTGTAGATTAGGCTTGGGGAAGCTGTTGGAATAATTGGGCCTTCTGGGACTGGTAAGTCAACAATCTTGAAGATCATGGCTGGGCTTCTTGTTCCAGACAAGGTAATTCTCATTGCCTCTCATTTTAGAACTATATCTTATCTATTGATATATCTTTTTACCATTCTGCTTTTCATAGAGATGACTTTCTTCATGTTGAGATCTTTGTGAACTATGTTGAAATATTAGGGAGAGGTTCTGATTCGAGGTAGAAGGCGTCATGGTTTGATCAGTGATGAGGAAATATCTGGTCTTCGCATAGGTTTGGTATGCTATATCAAGTATATAATTCATAGTTATCATATTATAATGATATCAAATGGTTCTTTAAATCTCCTTTGCAATGTAACAGGTTTTTCAGAGTGCAGCTCTGTTTGATTCTTTAACTGTTCGTGAAAATGTTGGTTTCCTTTTGTAAGATGTGATGGAGAATCCTTTAAGATTTTTAATAGATCTTTTTTTCTTAACAAGTTACCATTATGTTGTTGTAAAATTTTCATATTTCTAAGTCTTGCATCTGCTCTTTTTTGCTGTGACAGATATGAGAATTCAACTATGCCTGAGGATCAAATTGCAGAGCTTGTCACCGATACTCTAGCTGCTGTTGGATTGAAGGTTTACAAAAACCACTGTCCTTTGTCAAGACAGCTTTATTTAGCATACTGAACCATACATTTATTTGCTGCATTAAGAGAGTGGCTACATGGGCACTTGTGCAAATTACAAATGTTCGCTGGCAAGTCATCAGATAAATAATTGTATTATGACAATCATATAAAAAGCAATGCAAAACACACTATCTTCCCTAAGTGAACAATGTGAATCATTTCTGAAGTACTTGGTTTTGCATTGCCTACTGTTAAAACATCAATTCCTGGAATTTTTTTAGGCATTGCTTTTGACTTAGGAGCATAAAACTGTTTTTAAGAGGTTAAACCTCAGTCAACAAGACATGCGCATAGGTGAATAGAAAATTTGATAAATGGGTGAAGCTTTATGTTTACTATTAGTTGGCCTGTTTTGGCTTTGTAGCAGATACAATTATCTTAAGATGCATATTAAGATAGGAAATTAGTGACCCGACCGATTTGAAACTGCCTAAGTAATGAAAGTGGCAGTAAAATCAGTGGTAGAGTTCGTCCATGAGCAATTTATATGAATATATGTATCCTTGCATTTTATTATTTTTTAAATGTTCCAATAAATGTTTCTTGCAGGGAGTTGAGGACCGATTGCCCTCTGAATTGTCTGGTGGAATGAAAAAAAGAGTTGCTTTAGCTCGTTCCATAATCTTTGATACCACAAAGGACACAGTAGAGCCTGAGGTACATTACTATGTTCTTTCTATTGTGCCTATAGTTATCCATGGCTGCTATTTTATGTTTTCTTCTTATATGGATTTATCTTTTGTGCATTACATCTTCCATTTTATGAATTAATTTTTATTAATCCGGACAAACTTTTTCTTGGGATTTTATGTGAGTCTTTTTTACAGATTCTGCATGCAACTCTTTTAACTTGCATTGATCCAAGGAAAAGCATCAATATTCAAGTTGTCAGTTAATATTGATCCTTATAAACGTGCTTGTTATGTCTGTTGGAAAATCAAGCTATCTTTATATGTAATGAATGACTTTGGTGTGCTTCATTTATGGCTTACTGCATAAATCGACAAGTGGAGCTAGTTAATGTTGGCATCAAAGTGAAAATGGTAAGTTCAGAAATCATGTTTGCGTGATCAAAGTTAATTTTTCCAAGTGGATGCCTGGTTATATTGATTACTAAGTGGTGTTTTGGAGTATACTTCTGCATAAATCTAACCTTAATCTAAGTTATGAACTTTTCCTCTGTTAGAAGTCTTAAGAAAGACGTAGACAATGCATGCATTATAAAGTTCCTTCACTATGAGATGCTTGATCTACTTATAAGTAGGATATAATTTTTGACTGAGCTAGAGTGGGATATAATTTTTTTGACTTCTAGCTAGAGTAAAGCAAACAAGGTTCAAGCTTTTTCGCACTAAGCATTTACATCTTAGTGTAAAATCAAAGTTCGATATTGAACTGAGCCTTGTTCAAGTATGATTTCAGCTTGTTTTGAGTTCAAGCCTGGGGAATTTTTTCTGAGGCATAGCTTTCCCACTGAAAATAAACATTCATTGAAAGGAAACTATATTACAGAATGGTTAGCTCTTACTTATCAAACGGTTAAATGATAAAATGACTTGCAATCTTATGAATTATGAGCAACTCTCCTTTCTCGGTACCTGTTCGAGCTCAGATCTAGCTTGACAAAGAGCAGCTCATGCTTGTACAACCTAGCTCAAAACCTTACTTGCCGCCCTGGTATTGAGCATACATTGGAATTGCTATATTCTTTGCTACCTCTTTTCTCTTTAACTTCAATAGAGTTAATGCCAATAAAATGGACTAGCTTGATTGAGTTTAAACAAAACTTTGATTTTAATCCTACCTTGGGATATCCTTCCCTTTTTTTTTTTTTTAAAAGTTATGTGGCTTGTAGAAGTGCATGGTGAACATTGCTGATGCAATCATAGGTGTGGACAGCATTTTGGAGATCTTTAGTCAATATAGAAACTACATAATACTTAAAGTAGGTCTACACACACAGCGCCGGAGAGGGGATGGTCGTGGGGGTGGGCAATTTCTGGGTAGACAGGACAAAGACTAAACAATGACAGCTCTTCTGATCTGAAAATGTACTTTTCTTTAAGCTCTGATAAATTTGATTGAAAGGTGGTCATTTGCGCCTCTGGTGATAGTTACATTCACATCTGAGCAGGTGCTCCTGTATGATGAACCAACTGCTGGACTGGATCCAATTGCATCTACTGTAGTTGAGGATCTCATCCGCTCTGTTCATATGAAAGGCGAGGATGCACTTGGGAAGCCTGGAAAGATTGCATCTTATGTTGTTGTCACTCATCAACATAGTACAATTAGAAGAGCCGTTGATAGGTACTCATTAGTTTTTAGAATTTCATTTAAGTTCATTCATTTTACAATTAAGGTCTTTGTCTTTTGGGATGCTTGTTGGTACTCTTCTCATCCAAAATTATCACCACATGTAGGCTGATATTTCTCCATGAAGGAAAGGTTGTTTGGCAAGGGATGACTGATGAATTCTCCTCGTCAACAAATCCAATTGTTCGGCAGGTAAAATTTAATTATTCTCCTCATCAAAATTATTTATTTATTCTACTATTGTTTGAATTCTCTCACGGGAATCCATCGTGCAGTTTCCTTAAATATTATGTGCATGAGAATTTCCGAAACAATAAAATGACATTGAATAAGTAATCAATTTGAGATATGATAACCCCGCTCCTGTTTTAACTTCACTGTTTCTTTGTATCATAGATTTTTGGGTCGCACTCAATTCTGCAAAATCTAGATATCCTCCCAAATTTATCCACCGCTTTTCTCACTTTTTGACATTGACTGATTTTAATCCCTACCAAACAGGGGCTAGGTGTTGAATAGTAGTACTCATGTTATGCGTGAGATATTTGGGATAGGACATTTCTACTTGTTAATTGTAGATGCTTGATTAACCTCTTTACTTTTTGCTTAAAATTTAATTGGATACTTTCAGTTTGCATCTGGGAGCTTGGATGGACCAATTAGATATTAGCTCAGACATTTGTTGTAGAATTGAGGCAACTTGCGGAATGTGGATTCAACCAACTTATATCAAGTCATATTTTATGACAATTGAGACATGATAGATTCCCCCCCAGAGTTGGAGTTAGGCAGAGGTTCAAGTTTGACGAAGTGTTGTTGATGTTCCACAACTTTGAGTGGCCCGGCAATACAGTCCACCGACTTCCCCCTTCCCCAATGTTGTTCCGTCTGATCATTCTTCTTTCAGGCTTTGGTTTATACTCTGGTCATCTTGACCTTGTTGGATAACATTGTCAAGGTGAAACCAGTTGAATAGAAGTATTGGTGATGCCTACTTGATTAGATGAACTCACTCTCCTTGTTGTGCATTGTAAGAAACAAAATGATATACAGTACCATTTTAGGTATAGTTGTAACTAACTGAAATGATATACTGATGATGTACCATTGATTGATGAGATATAATCCCACTTTTATTTCTTTGACTGGGATTTAGTTCTTGTATCAGTTCATTTCTTTATTTATGCATATTGAGCGGAAAATTGGGAGGACAAATGGGAAAAAGAGATGATGAGATTTCTAAGGGTTTAGTTTACGCACAAATGCAGGGAAAGTAAGCTATGTACCTCAACTTTTGACTTGATTTGGAAAAATATCACCTTTCTATATATGAACATCTTTATTCTTCATTTCCCATCACATTGTCCCAATCCATACAATTGCTGACATTTATGGACGAGGAAGAATTCAATTTATACAAAAAATTTAAAATTAAACGAATTAAAAGTTAAAAACTTCAATTTATTGGCCATGCAGGTCAAGATAATGTTGAGAAAAAATTACACAAGTTCAACGTGACTAGTGACATACAGTAAAACCTCTATGAATTAATAATATTGGGACCAAGAAAATTTATTATTTTAGACAAGTTATTAATTTATCGATAAAGGAATAATTTATTAATTTACCAATAAATGAATATTTATTAATTTATAGAGTATTAATTGTTGTTTGTTGCAATGGTGACGGTACCTCTTTATATTATTGGTAAGTTTGCTAATCCTAGTTGTTTTAAAAAAATATGAGAATCTTAATTGTCATTATCGAAAAAATAGGAAAGTAGTTATGACTCATTTACTTTTTCAAGAGTTTGTTTGTTGGTTTGACAAGATGATGAATGCTATCAATTTTATTAATGCGGTCTGGATCAATGATGTGAAGACAATATCTATTGCAAATTATTTTCGGTACTGTAAGATTTGGTGATATGAAGATATTAGCGTTAAACCAAAAGGTTAGTTAAGAAGAAAAAAATCAACGGATTGCGTGAAGTTATTTTTGGTCTACGCTATAGAAATGTAATGGACGTCAAACACATTTTAAACTGTTTTAGGAAAACTGATGCGGTGATGGAATCTCCTATTGATGAAGATATTATTCAAGAGATATTAAATACACCTATTAGTGATAATCACGATTCAGATTATAGTTGTATTTTATCAACTGTTTCTTCAAATGAGGCATTTCAAATTGTAATAATCTTAAATAATTACTTTGTACAAAAAAAAAAAAAAGAGCCAAATGTAGTATGTGCGTTGCAAAAAACTAGGGATTAAATTGAGTTTGGTTTGGGTGTAAAGAAAAGTAAAAAAAAATTTAGATGCATATTTTTAAAAAAAGAGAAATTGAAAAACACATTGTCAAATTAAAAATTTATTAATTTGTATTAGTATGAGCTTTTATGAATTTAAGCAATTATTATTTTTATATATTCGTTGATCTTTAAAGGATCTCAAAAAAATTATCTTATATATTTAATAAGGTTATTAATTTAGTACACTAATCGAAATTGGGATCGAAGAATTTTATCATTTAAACGAAATTATTAATTTATCGAAGTTTTTCGATACTTAGGTCGCTACAAGTTTGTGTGTCAGACTTAGTATGTCAAGCTTTTTGTAGGATCGTAAACATTTGGTATCTCAACGCATTTGACACTCTTATTTGCAAGGGTAATATATTTATTTCAACAGAAATATGATAATTTTTTTAATTTGTATACCCACACAAAAATACAAACTATAAAGTCAAAAAGCTACTGTGTGAACAATATTTATCCTTATCTTTCCTTCATTATTTAAGAAACAAGATTCATCTACATTCACCTACAAGAACAAGTCAAATCTGATTGTCATCCACGGATAGCATTTCCAGGGGCGGCTTCACCGTGTAACCCAGAAAAATATTTACCCAAAAGAGTAATTATTAGGCCATCTTAATTATTCTAAATATAGTAGAATTAATGTACGGTGCCCAATTCTTCTCATTCTTGTTTTCACACCATTTCTATTAGTATTTGCTGTTATTGTCAAATTATTGCCCATTCCTCGTTTTCACCTTTTTCTTGTCTTCCTTCACTCTGTTATAGTCTTAGCCTTTTGCCATCTCTTAATTGAGTTCAAGATTGGTTCTTTTACAGATCGCTCAACTGCTCCTAATATAAATCAAGAAATTGTTCATTAAGGGGTCCGGCCAATTGCTCCTCTAAATCAATTTTATCACTGCACAGCAAGACATAAATCTGTTTGGTTCCAGATAATACAGAGAAACCACTATCCTCTCAGACTAACTTGAAACAACAAGAACCCATACTACCAATATTAGTGTTGGAAAATTACATGAAATGGCATCAGTGTTTTTGTACCATGTGGTGGGGGATCTGACGGTGGGAAAACCTGAGCTGGTTGAGTTTGCAGAGACAGAAACAGTGGAGGCCGCCATTCGGGCCATAGGGGAATCCTCGGAAGGAGGAATTCCAGTGTGGAACAAGAGATCACAGAAGAGTGTGATTGAGAATGCAGAAATGAGGCAGCAGAGGTTTGTGGGCATCTTGAATTCCCTTGATATCGTGGCATTTTTGGCCAGAGAGGAGTGTCTGGCTGATCAGGCTAAGGCCATCAAGACACCAGTTTCCGAGGTCGTAATTCACAACAATTCTGTGCTAAAGGTAGTTGATCCTGGTACAAGGTTCGCTTTCTTACTTTAACATGTGCTACCTTCTCAGTTTCTTGTCAGTAGTTTGAATGATCTGGGATTTTTAAATAAGCTGAGTGATTTTTCATTTGTTATTCTTGGTATTATACATGAAAATTTCTCATAGGTGACTTCAGCTTTCTTTGAAGCTTGGATTTAGAGGTGTCAAAGGACCAATTACAGAAATACCAATATAATTAAGTTCAAAACTCTTGCGGAATGCGTTCAGATTAAGAATGAATTGACACAATCTCCATAGAAAATATAACGATTGCTAATGACACAAGAGGTGTAGAATTTGAGAGTTATCCATATAAATGCTCATAACTTCACTGTCAACTTTTCCTTATTAACTAACCAAGAAAAATGGTGTTTTTCAGAACCTTCACTCTTTACCTTCTTATTTTCAAGGTTCTAGGTGAAGTCTACAGTATGAGAATTAGTTATAATACTGTAATAATATATAATGCATTTGCTTATTAGCGGGGATGTAGAACCTTATCTCGATCTATTATGATCTATTGTGAAGAAGCCATTATATTATATAAAGTTATGACTTGCTATACTTGCAAAATTAGTAGCTCTCTCTAACCATATAACGAAAATTGAGGTGAATTAGTTGGACTTTAAATGCCAATTAACAGCTATTATTTTACGAGAATTTGCTGTTTTTGTAGCAGACATTGTTCACCGTCGGTCAAATCTTCTAGAAGTTGGCAAAAGGAGATTTTATTCCTTCTCTCTTTTTCTATATGTATAAGTGTCTCTTTTTGTCTCTCCCAGACGCAATAAGATTTTTGTCTCATTCGCTAGTCAGGCTTCTCATTTGCTTTATTGTTTTGGGCATTTGGACTGCACACAACTAAGTAGAAGTATTCAAATGTTGAAACAGTGAAGTGAGAGGGACATTAGTCATTGCAAAAAACATGACTTTATAAATATGACATTTTTCCCCTTTTATTTATTTTTCATTTCTGCAAAATTTGGGAACTGTTATAATTCTTAGTTATGTTGGAGAGTAATTGCAGTATGCAAGTTTCTTTCTCAACCTCTAAGGAAAATTCTGAGTATAAAGTGAATCAAAGTCATGTAGGTCAACCCTTTGATAACTATTGGTGAATCCTTGAGATCTTACACAGTGGGTCAAGGTTGTTCCTCTATGAAATCATAATGCAAAAGATTCATGGAAAATCGGTGGGCCATATTGAGGCCTGAGGGATACATATATTTAGACGCTGCTGGACTTGAAAGTGAATTTCATTTTCAAGAAATGGACCTGAAATATTATAAAAATAAATTTGGACCGTATATACTATTATAGCAGCGACCAGTTTGATAGATTTATCAAGCAATCAGTTTTGACATTGTGCCATTGGTGGCAAAATCTTACGTGGTTCCTGAATCTGTTACCTCAAAGCAGTAACTAGTTATTACATTTTATGATAGAATCATTACTTACCTACAATATATGTCAAACTGACTGTCATCGAATATCCATTCTATGCTTAAAAAAGGGTCTACAATAGTTTTTCAGTTCTCAAGTTCAAAAGCTTTTGACCCACTGACAAAATTGCTGCTGAAGGTGGAATGCCAATTTAATCATACTTCACAAAGATTTCATGAAAGGTTGAAGCCAATGCTTAGTCAACAGTGAAACATGCCAACTTAGTCATAAAGGGGAAGTTTGTAAAACCTCTTCAACCCTGTTAGAGATTGGGTCATAGAAAAAACTTCAGCACATGGCATGCATTATTATACTCTTTTTCTAGTGTAAATTTGAAAACACTAAGACACTCAAAAAAATAAGGAATGCATAAGCAGATTTGGGCTGAGTTGTCTGTGTATATGTGTGCGTGCGTGTGTGTGTGTGTGTACCTTAGGGAGAAGTCAGAGAGCCATTAGCAATTTCTGGCTCTCAATAAATACTAGGCAATGGAGATGTGAATCGTATGCCCCTCTACTACTTGGCCTCAGAAGCTGATGCAGGACAGAAATGAGTTTTAGTTAAAGGATTTGCTAACAAGCTACTTGAGTGCCACTGCTCCTAGGACTCGTGCTATCCCTATGTCTTCCTAGATGTGTTATTTAATTAGTTTGTATTCTGATTTGTTTTAGGGTTTACTTCATTAGATTGTTACTTTTTTATGTACTAGAATTTATTTATTTTATTATGACTGGGATTTGCAGATATTAGGCTTAGGAACTTATAAGTTGTAGTTCTTTCTGTTATATTCGAATTTCATGTATCAGTTATGTTAAACTGCATAAAGTTTGCCATCCATTGCATGCTTGCTTTTTTTACCCTTGTTCTCTTCCTAGGACAGAAGTTTCCCTCTTCCTTCAAGAACGAAGTTCTGATTGTTCTCATTAGCCTTTTGGATTATTTTACGAAATGCTCTCGTATTAGCAATATTTTAGGGGTTAATATGGATGGTTTAATTGGCTAGTAAATTCTCATGAACATGCATTTAGAGGTGAGTTATAGTTGTAATCAAGGTATCTCCTCTCATCCACAAGGTGGTACACCAAGAGTTTAGATTCACTTGTCTACCAAAGAAGAAAGGGAAAATTGCAAGAGATTAAGGTAGAGTTGAAGACTAAGTGAAATGTTGCTAACCTTTTACAGTCAAGTAGAAGGTTGGTGACAGTTGATCACTCAAAAATGTGCTCGTTCCAGTTAATCAGGCCTTCTGTTTTCAAATTTTAGTGTAAATCAATGAACTTAGTTACCAGGTTTTCATAAATTTCTCAAAGACATTTCTTGTCATCTATAGACTGGAGATTTTAGGTTTCAGCGTCAAGGATTTTGAGAGGAAAAATTGTAAGCCTAGCATCCTGGTTTTTTTGTTCTCTTTGTAGGTTGTTCAAAGACTGGAAATTGGTGGGTTTGGTAAAGCTTAGGTATTTTTCCTACAATACTTGGAGGGTTTGGTGAGTTGAAAATTCTATATGATTCTTCATATTTTTCATGTAGCGAAAAACTTCGATAATCATAAATTTTTCTCCCATCTTTTTATTTTTTTTAGTCTCTTTTTATTTTTATTTTTATTTTTTTCTCTGAACAAGGAACATGTGGGAAAATTAAAGGGAATTGGTCTCAATTCCCAACAATTTTAGGTTTCAGCATTGACTCAATGATTGCAAGACGAAAAGAAGAAAAGGTGAATGCATATCTCACAGATTTCAAGTATCTTTTCTTCAATAGTTGCTGGCTGTCAAAATATTTTTAGAGGTTTTATTGGTTTCTTCCAAACTAGCGCTTTAGTTTAACCACTTATATGTTGTCCTTACACAAAGTGTGCACATGTGTCCATATTATTTTCTTTCCAATCCGTTCTTTGCATCTCCATTCTTTCCTTCTTGTCCTTCATGGAAGGAAGTTTTTTGCACCAGCACCCCCTTTGAGAATTTTGGATCTGTCTCACTCTGGTTTGTGGGGGTGGAGTTTAGTGTTGGTATAGATGTTTCAGGGTCTGGACTTGACAGGAATGATTGAAGTATATTTATATGGTAAATTTGAAAGAAGAAGCTAGATACAGTAAGAAATAAGTCGCGAGCTCAGATCTCATAGGCATAGCAACCAAAGTTGGTAACGTTTTATGGTGGATTGAATAATATCATGTAGTGGAAAATCTCTCGGGTACTATCATTAACTCTCTGATAACTTCTGTTTGGAAAGTATAACTTTTATCTGGAAAACCAATGAAGACTCATAAGACCTTTTGTAAAACTAAGGTTCTTGACTGGTACCTACCAAAAATCATGTCCAACAAAGTAAAAGATGCTCCAGAAACCTAAAAAGTGTATGTGCACCCTTCCATGGTTTAAAAAATCCCTTCGGCAGCGCACTTCAGGAAAAGCATTAATGAGGCGTACACTTCTACTGATTGAAATTGAATTGGCCCTGATTATAAAGGGTTTAGAGACAACCTTCTTGAAATTGTATTGACCTTCTTTTGTAAACCTACTTGTCTAAAGTTTTCTTTATTGACTGATGGGGGCCCACTTGCAGGAAGAGTTTTAAGCATTTTTTTTTTTCCTTTTTGTTAATTTTGTACATGCTCTCTCTCCCTCTCTCTCATAAAAGGTGTTGGTTGAGTGCTATAAATATTGTTGATTTGAGTCTCCGATGGTTTTGGCTAGGGAGTAAAACTGAACTTTACTAAATTTTGTTTTGTTTCAGAGAAAATGTGCATGTTGGGGAGACAACCTTCTTGAAATTGTATTGACCTTCTTCTGTAAACCTACTTGTCTAAAGTTTTCTTTATTGACTGATGGGGGTCCACTTGCAGGAAGATTTTTAAGCATTTTTTTCCTTTTTGTTACTTTTGTACATGCTCTCTCTCTCTCTCTCTCTCTCCCCCACCCTTCTCCCTATCTCTCAGAAAAAGGGGTTGGTCAAGTGCTAATAAATATTGTTGATTTGAGTCTCCGATGGTTTTGGCTAGGGAGTAAAACTGAACTTCACTAAATTTTGTTTTGTTTTAGAGAAAATGTGTGTGTTGGGGTGGGGCTGGGACAAATGAGAAAATTTCGTAGATTCTTTCTATATCTATTGAGATTTTATTACAACTTCTTTCTTTGCCCTGTTCTGTTATTTTATTTAAACAAATAGATCCTACATGGTGAAGGATCAGTCAAAAAGTAATTGTTGGGATGGTGCAATAAGGATGTTAAAAATAATGCATCTTGATTACTGAAAGAACAGAAAACATGCGTAAAGGGCTTGCCATTATCTGTAAAGAAGCTGTCGCAGTGCTATTCTAAGTGTTTCGTTTAATTTGTTTATATTTCTTTAGTATGTCATACTCCACTCTTATTAATGATCGTATTCACATTGTTAGGGTAGTAATAGCACTGACTAACTGAACTTACTATATTAAAGTTTTTGTACTTCTTCCCGGTTCTGTACTAAGTAGAACTAGTCTTTAGAAATAAAAGTTTGGAAATTATATACATTTCTTCTGGAAATATTGCCTCTAACAAGATGGCTACATTGGCAGGAGTTTTTACTTAAATAATATCTAGAGAAGGGAAAAATGTGAATACACGGGCATTCTATGTGTTAGGAACATGGGCAAGAGAAGGTGTTTGTGCATCACGAGTATAATTGCTTGATTCATATGGTTATTCCATTTTCTTCATATTTGTACATGTCACCATAGATTACAGATGTTAAGATTTTGAAATGAAGGTTGTGATCTTTTAGAAGTCTTATTTTAATGTTATTATGTCTCTGATGCTCTTCTATCAACCTCTCTAATTCTCTCTCACCCATCTTTGAAAATGAAGAAACAAGGCTTTAAGCCTCAGGAGGTTAACTGCCTCTCTTATCCCTTTTCTTCCAGGCTAGCAAGTGTCCTTTCAATCAAAGACACATTTCAGCCTTCACATCGTCTACTATTTTTTCTAAGTCATTTTCCTGAGCCTTATGAGAGCCCCGAATGACTTGCAAGAAAATGCATAAAAGAAAGCATCTTTTAACCTCTAATGGTAAGGACATTTCTGGGAGCATCTGGAGACGGGAATGGGGAGTCTTTAAGTGCCCATTATTTTGCATGACTGTCCATATCAGTGTGAAGCACTGCAACCAGTATGTATAAGAATCTCTAATATAGAACTTAAGCACCCAATTAACTATAAGAAGTTGGAATGATAATTTAGAAAGCTTTATAATTTTCAGGCTTAATGATCTTCCAAACACTAATCTGTTTCTCCTCTGTCCTTTTACATGTGAACTGTTCTCTAGCCCCTTTCTTCATTTTTAAATAGTCAAAAAGATTGCCAATCACTACCTTCCTTCTCTTGCTATGGAGAGCTTTGAGGTCTTTAAAGCCATCTTTGTTTATGCACATGCTGAAAATTTAAATTGCATTCTGAATTCCTGATATTTACTTGTTCAATTAAATATATGTTTTTTTTTTTTGGATTCCTTTGTTGTTCCATGTGTTAAAGCTTATGTTTGTTCATTGAAGTGCTTTTAACAAAAGGCATATATGTATGACATCATATTGGAATAATGACCGTTATGCCATGCAAGTATCTTTATATGAATTTCAACGTGATCATGTGACAAGAAAGGAATATATGCGAATTATGTTTGCATCAAATTACTTTGTATACAAGGCGAAGAGACATTATTATCTGTTACAAGGGCATTGGTAGTACTCTCCCTCAAAACGGGCTTGTAAGGAGAATGCCAAAGTGCTTATAACCCCACAAGCCATGCCGTAACTCAGCGACGTGGGACTTAAATTAGGATTTGTTACATTCTCGCTGTAGTGTTCCTTATAGTACTTGTAACTCTGATATTTGTTTCTTGTATAAGATTGATAGATGCTCTGGAGATGATGAAGCAAGGTGTGAAGCGACTCCTTGTTCCCAAAAGTGTAATCTGGAGAGGCATGAGCAAGCGCTTCTCAATTCTCTACAATGGAAAATGGCTCAAGAACATTGACACTTCTACTGGCAATAACACAAACCTTATTGCAAACACTAACCTTCCATCATCATCATCATCTTCCAACGCCACCATTCTGGACAAGTATTGTTGTCTGTCAAGAGAAGATGTTCTACGGTTCATCATTGGTTGCCTTGGTGCCTTGGCTCCTTTACCTCTTTCCTCAATTTCTTCCCTTGGAATCATCAATCCAAACTACTGCTCTATTGAAGCATCTTTCCCAGCCAATGATGCCACCAAAAATCGTCCCCATGATCCATGTGCAGTTGCTGTTGTGGAGCCAACATCAGATGGTCAATATAACATCATCGGTGAAATATCTGCCTCTAAACTATGGAAATGTGATTACTTAGCTGCATCATGGGCTCTTGCCAATCTCTCTGCTGGACAGTTTGTTATGGGGGTGGAAGATAACCTGACACCAAGATCACTTCCTGATATTGCGCTTAATCAAATGGTCGGGGAGTCGAATTTAGGAAATGGAGGAAGCCCGACCAGGCAAAAAAAATTCAGCAGTAGAAGTATTGGGTTCTTTAACAATGCGGCAAATTCAAGTTTTGGGGTTGGTAGGAGCATGTATCGGGGTAGAAGTGCACCATTAACGTGTAAAGTTACTAGTTCGCTGGCAGCAGTAATGGCTCAAATATTATCTCACCGGGCAACACATGTTTGGGTTACAGAGGCTGAAAACGACGACATATTAGTTGGTGTCGTAGGTTATGCTGATATCTTGGCTGCAGTTACCAGACAACCGGTTCCGGCCATTTCAGAGAGCCAGCCATCTTGAGTTTTTGCCAGCCCATATTTCTGTAGGAATTTTGGGATGGTTTTGTTTGTTTATGCATTGATTTGTCTTGTTGATGTTACAACTTAAACACAAGTTGTATTACTAGGTTTTGAGAAGTTTAATGTTGTGTAAATTGAAGTGATTCTGAGAAAAACATATACCTAAAACATATTAGCCTACGTCTGTGGTTTCAGTCAGTCTTTAGTTATAAATTGCATGGCCAAACTTTAAACAAAGTTTGGGGATGAGAGATGCAATTAGGCATTTCCCTGTTGAACTTTGGTTCATTTACATAAGGTGCATTTGCGTTGTAATTATATTCTTTTGGGATATTTACATAATAAACCCTACATTTAGGGTGTATTTACAATTTGTAAGATATATTTTACAAATTTACGTTTGCAATATCCTATTTTAGTCGGGTGGCTATATTGACATTACAATTTATTTTAGGTGCACTACATTGTAAGTGAGCTACATTTTAATTGCATTAAAGTATCTAATGTTTTAGGGTCGTTTGATTGTAAAAATAAAATTTGGGTGGAAATAAAATGAATTTCAGAGAATTGAATTGTCTAGAACTTGTTTTACTAGGAATTGTCAATTATTGTGTTTGATTGATATAATTTTCTAACTGAAAAATTTTGAAATTTTGAATCTTTTGGTATTCGTTTGGCTTTGTTTTTCATGAAAATTGTCCATTAAAGGGATAAAATTTGTTACAATTGGGGATAAAATTTGTTTCTATTGAAAAAAAATTTTAAAAAAATTTTTTTAAAAAAAATTGCCTAGAAAAACTTAATACAATTTGTTTCCATTGAAAAAAAAAAAAAAAAAAAATTGCCTAGAAAAACTTTAACTCATGGTAAAAACTTTTCCTAAAAATCAAGAAAATGTAGAAAACTAAGAAAATGTGGAAAACCAATTCCATAGAAAATTTAGCCAATCAAACATGCAAAAATGTGAAAATGGATTTCAATTTTCATCTTCCATGAAAAATAAAAAGTTATCAAATAGGCCATTATTGTCACATCTATGTCCTCCATTTTTTCACTTTCATATTTATCATTAACTTGTCAACGTTGAAGTGTATTGCACGTTATTATGAAATGCTTTGTAAATTCGGTAAAAGTGAATGCTAATTAATTTAGAATTTAAACAAGCGAATATATACGCGACAATAATCGTTAAATTATTTATTTAATTTTCAATTAAGTAAAACTGGATGTTAATTAGTATATATGAACATGAATAATGAAATGCATTTTTAATGTGAAATTTTAATTAACTTACAAGCCCTTATAAGTTATTCTATGTTTTCATTTTTATTCGATATGAGATTCATCCCAAATGAATTTTGAAATTCGCGTGCTTATTTTTTTGAATCTTAATCAGTTCGAATGGCTCATTGAAACTTAATAGATTCTGATATCATGTAAAGAAAATAAATTGATTATAAGAGATATAACACTTGTTAGAATCGTGTTGCTCTTTCACTATATATACTAGTATTGATTTTAAATATATAGAGTATTACTTGTAACAAACTTACAGAGTTTATAGGAGTACAATAAGGTTATATAGCTAATGTCTATCATTTGGTTTTGATAGAAACTAAAATTCCAATTAACTTATAGTTAGAATTAATATAGCATAAATGAAGAAGAACATTAATTAAATGAATGTTAATATTAATTAATTGAGAATTAATAATAGGAAATTCATACATTAATAAAAACATACAGTTAAACCTCGATAAAGTAATACCATCGGGATCGAAAAAAATATTCATTTAGCGAGGTTATTTATTTATCGATAAATGAATAAATTATTCATTTATCGATAAATGAATATTTATTATTTTAGAGAGATCTTTTCAATATAAAATAAGTACATTGTATGTGTTAAGAAAAATCAAAAAATACTAATCAAAGTATTATTTGAATCTAGGGAAGCTCAAAAGTTTTAGTGAAACTTAATGTCTCTAAAAATTAAGTTCACGTACATAGCAAAGGAAAATATTTAGTCTTTACCTATAAAAGTTAGATGTTTGGAAGACATTTTCCAAGCACATACAATATTTTATTTCCCCTCCAATGTCTTCTTATCATTTGAAAGGAGTAAGAAAATCAACTTTAACCGATAAAATGAGGAGTGCAATATGTGAGCATAAGAAAGAGAATCCAACTATTAGCCAAAAAAATATGCAAGCATGGATGCAACAAAAGTTTGATTCGACTATTAGTCAATCAACAATATCGAACACTTTCAAAAGGGCGTTAAAATATTTGTCAAATGAGATGAAAAATAGCGATGTTAAAAGGCACAAATTGACAAAATACCCTGATTTAGAGAAAGTTTTGTATGAGTGGTTTCTTCAAAGGCAAGATAAAATGAACATGTCTGGAGAAATTATTCAAAGAAAAGCAAAAAAGCTTTTGCAAAAAATATATGGTGAAACTAATCCAGAATTCAGCTTTTCTAGTGGATGGTTAGAACGTTACAAGGCAAGATATGGAATCAAATCTTACCGACGTTTTGATGAAAGTGGTTCAATTATCATGGAGAACATTGAAAATACTTTATCTGGAATACGATCAAAACTAGACCAGTTTCAGTTAAAGGATATTTACAATATGGATGAAACTGGATTATTTTACCGATTGGAAGCTGATCATTCACTTGCTACCAAGCAGCTCGAAGGACGCAAAAAAGATAAGGAGAGAATTACTGTTGTTGTTTGTTGCAATGGTGATGGATCTGACAAAGTACCACTTTGGGTTATTGGTAAGTATGCAAATTTTAGATGCTTTAAAAATGTGAACATGAACAATCTTAATTGCAAGTATCGATCCAACAAGAAAGCTTTGATGACTGGCTTGTTTTTTCAAGATTTTGTTGGTTGGTTTGATAAGAGAATGAATGGCAGTGAGGTTCTCTTAATAGTAGACAATTGCCCAACTCATCCGAAGGTAGTTGAAGGCTTGAGAAATGTAGAGTTATTTTTCTTACCTCCTAACACAACGTCTAAGATTCAACCATGTGATGCTGAGATTATTCGAGCATTCAAAACTCATTATCGTCATCGTTTTTATTCTAGCATCTTACAAGGTCTTGAGGTTGAAGCACCAAATCCTGAAAAAATTAATATTTTAAATGCTATTAATTTTGATAACATGGCTTGGAATTTTGATGTGAAGACAGCAACAATTGCAAATTATTTTTGGCATTGCAAGATTCGGTCAGAAGAAAATAATGTTCCCGAACCAGAAGTTGGTGAATTAGATAAAGGTATCCAAGGATTAAATGATATCATCTCTAATTTACGATGTAGAAATGTGATGGATGTTGAACATCTTTTGAACTATCCTAGCGAGAATGATACAGTTATGGAATCACCCTACAGACGAAGAAAGTATTCAATCGGTAATAAACAGTAATGATGATGAGAATGATCCTGAACCAGATGATAGTAGCGTTGTCCCAAATGTGTCGTCAAAAGATGCATTTCAAGCAATAGTCACCTTAAGCAACTACTTGCTACAACACGAGCAAAATATTCAGGAAGTTGTGTATGCTCTACAAAAAGTTAAGGATGAGGTTCATTTTGGTTTAAGTAGGAAGAAAAAACAATCAACTGTAGATGCGTATTTTCAAAAAGGAATGATTATTGTACGAGTATTGTTGATTGATTGAAAGATTTTTTTTCCCTTATTTTAAAATATACTAACATAATTTTTGGACAAAACCATTATTAGAAACAATATGTGATAAATAATTGAAGATTGATAATAGAATGCAATGAAAAATTTGGAAACATAAGTGTTAAAATAAATAAAAGTTAGGGACTTCTAATACAGTTAAAATGTGATTAAAAAAGATGTGGTAACAGAGGAATGCTTACAATTTGCCATATTTCAACACAAAAAGCCAGTGGTCATTGCAAAACTTTGCCTGCCAATCAAAAAACAAAAATATATATGAAAACAATTTTTGGGCTTCAATATTATATAAATACAACGAAATAAAGAAAATTACCAGTTCAAAAGTAGATTTTTTTTTAGCAAAATTAAAAATTGTATCACTTGTAGTATATTCCAGTGATTAGTCCAAAATACAATCTACCAAAAAAATTACAAGCAAATAAATCTTTTAACCAAAATGAATATTAGGTCATTGCCAAACGAGCGTGACCTCGGCCCGCGTCTTTGGACATACCAAGCTCGTGGTTGTAAGTCGATTCAGTCCATTTGCACCCCTATTTGGATGGATTTGAGAAGCTGAGGCTAGAAAAGTTTCGAGTTTAAAACTTTTTTTGTCATTTGAGTTTAACAAAAATCACTGGTGATCGACAACAATTTGTGCAATTGGAGGCACAACAATTGCACAAAAGTTGGACTCCGAAAATGGAGAAGGGTTAAAAATGTGTTATATGGGTGTAAGGTAAAAATAAAAGAATTAAAAATGAGTGTATTTTTGGACTTTTAAAAAATGAAGTCACCTGGCGTACTTATCCCTTTATTATATGCAAAATCACATAAACAAATTATAATTTGATTTCTAAATTCATTCAAAATCAGACATTAATTTTAACCATACATTCAATACTATATCTTATTATTATCCACATATTTATTTGAACTCATTACTATTTTTCTTTTATAAATTTGTCAAATGGAGACCGAGTCTTTTACCGACCCAAAAAATTAACAGTAACCGTCCCAAAAATCCAAATTAATTATAACTCCAACCAACTTAAAAATAAACCAAATTATAAATTTTTTATACTACAAAAATATATTTGCCAAAATTGTGGTTTAGTCCATTGAGAGTGTGAAATCACAAATTAGTTCCAAAACTTGTCAAAATTACGATAATGCCATTAAACCGCGAATATCCACGTTTAAACTTTAGTGTCATGCCCGAAATGCTACTTTAGGTCTCAGAATCCTGAGCTCCCATTTGACACACGTTCTTTCAAAATACATTTTCAATCACACATTCTTTATTAAAATAATATTTTACATCACATCAATAACTTTTCCTTACTTTTTAACCATATATTTTTCATCATATCATTATTTAAAATACATTTTTCCTCAATAATATCCATCAAACACCCCTTGAATGTGCAAATTTTTCTAAATTGCAGCTTGCTTGTCAATTCAACTGAATATATTTATTAGCAATAATGTATATTCGATCTATTAATTGCCATTAAAGTACCACTAATTTGGGGCGTTAGGTTTGGACCAAGCTCGGCTAGACTAGGATTCGAATTTTGAGTACTTATCCACCACTCATTCATATATGTTTATAATTTAAATCGTTTATTAACACTTTACAAACATGCATGTTCATACCAACTTTAAAGGAAACGACTTGTCTTGATTAATTCAACTAAGCCTCTGATTGATTGATTTAGATAAAAATTAGATTTTAATAATTTTTTAGAAAAGTTCATGAAAAGTGTGACTAAAAAGTTATAGATTTCATAAAATATTTAATTAAATTAATTATTAATTTGGACCTAAATTTTTATCAACTTTTTAGACTAAATTTGAATAGTCGCTAAGCCGTGAGCTCATACATAACAGTAGTGACAAAACTCAACCTGCGACCACATAGGATATTAGGGGTTGGGATCACTCATGACTTGTTCAATTAGGCTAGTTAAGTTGGTTGACCTCGGCTTTTAGTGCGGACCCAAAAGCTAGCTACTCGTAGCCATTCCAAATTCTATTTTTGAATTAATGCTTTTTAAGGCACTTTCCTCGATAATGACGCGTGACAAACTTGTGTATTTCGCCATATGGGTTTAAAGTCCAAAATTTACTCGTGCCTCTTCGGCATCAGCAGGCGAATGGGAGGGAGACAATGTTCAGTTTTATCTCTTTTTTTGTATTTTTTTCAGAGAATTCAAACGGCGAGAAAGTCCTTGACAAATCGAGACGAATCTGGCGGCATTGCACAAAGCAGCCCAATACTTCAGCCCCTCAAGTCTGAAGGAACATAGTAAATAGGGTCAAATTAAAAACATAATAAAAAGAAGAGCGATGTGGACAATAAATAGAATATTCACGACAGAGGTAAAAGAATATATTTAGAATGAAATTTAAGATTATGATTCCCGAATAACATGTTCGATGTTTCTACGGGTTACGATTTTTGAGTTCGTTGTCTATTTAGTGGGAATTAGATCTTTTCCTTCTATGTGTTGATCGATACAGTATTTGCAAAAGTGTCATGGTATTTAAATTTCTACGTGTCTTCTATTTATTTATTTCTTATTTATTGTTTTAACATATTATTAAAAAAAATAAATCGTGCACATATGCATGCATGTTAGAATAAGTTTAAAAGTACTTAAAAGTTCGCTATAAATAAAAATAAATAGTTTAAGAAACCGTCGAATCTATTCCGACCGCTGATCAGGTACTCACTGTGAAGCACCACAACATTTTGCATTAGTGGGCTGGGAATAACTAAATCAATAAAGGTGAGACGAATTTCTTCTTTCACTAATAAGTTGTAATTGTTATTTGAGAGATAAAGCTGCCTCATAACTTTGTCTGTAGGGAATGCTAGGATTGGAATTTGATATCATCCCCACATAGCACTTCTAAAGTCTCCACTGTGGGATCATTAGCTAGTAGAGATGGTATGATTTTTTTTTTTTTTTTAAATTAAATTATTCTAGGTGACGTTTTATTAATAATGTAAAAGCTAAAGTACTAGATTTCATGCGATTTAGCCATACGGTACGTGATCATACATGGATTGTAGCGTCCTTTCAGCCTCTCTTAACTTCAAACCCACTATTTGAAGTGGATTAAGTAAATAACAACTCTTATCAATCTCTACCGACGATGGCAATGAACTCATTACGATATAGACAGATGATCATCTCCATTAAAGATGAACAACACTATTCATAAGTAAATTTATCTTGATATCCCAAATTTGAGCGAAAGTGTCTCGAGAAGTGACGTAATTAAAAATGAAAAGCAAACTCACCTCTCTCTCCCCCCGTCTCTATCTTGAGCCGGTTGACTGTATTTTTTAATATTTACTTTTTGTGGTATGTTAATTTCTATTATATACAGCAAACCAGAACTTAACAAACACAAATTACTGTACGCAGTATAGATATAATATTAGGGAAAAAAAAAAAAAAAAAACAACG
>CAIGRB010149494.1:192625-229396 GCA_903798255.1 Fraxinus quadrangulata
TCTCATCTTTAATCTTTAATTAATTAGCACGTCTCGTTGTAGGTTATAGTTTTCGCTAAAATATTTCATTTGTGTGCTTTGAAATTAAGAAAAAATATTTTATCACACTTTTTTTATTTATTATATATATTTTTTTTAAAAATATGATGGGCGAGGCCGTCTGTCCTCTCCATGGACTTCAAGATGGAAACAATTATCATAGACGAAATATCCTAATTACCAATATTTTAAAACCCGATCCGAGCATCCAACAAGAAAAAGGAAATATTCAAGAGTCAAAAAATTCAACCGATGTTAAATCGAGGTCAAACCAGATGTAATAAATAAATATTAATAAACATTTTAATTTTATTTTGATAACAATAAATAAAAATTTATATGTGATAGTAATAATATTTATTACGAAAAATAATTACTTAGTCCGAAAAATAATGTTTATGATGAATAATAATAAAAAAGAATGTTTTTATTCGACAAAAACTAGCCGTTTGCATTTGTGACATCCAAGCTCTGACAGCTATTCTTAACATCCCAATTTGATCGATCATGCATTTGTGAATATACGGGTTTTAATTTTGTTTGAAAGAAAACTTGAAGAAAAGGATTGAAAGAATTTGTACTCTCTATCATTTCTCCCACTTATATTGATGGCAGATTTACTATCTGATCATCTACGGTCGGGACAGCCAAAATCCCTAATGTATCACTTCTTGTTCGACTAATTTCCAGCATGAATTAACATAGAATGGAACCACAAAAGTGACCGTGTAATAAGATCAACTCCCATCTCACCATCCATGGCTTTCAATGATGTCACCCCTACAACGAGTGTTATCCAAGTGTTATTATTGGTCAGTAACACACTTCTCTTTTATCTTAGGTTAAATAGCACTCTTGTTGTAGGGGTGCCACTATTGAAAGTCATGTATGGTGAAATGGAGACAGATCTACAGTCACTTTTATGGTTCCGTGTTACGTTTTCGTCTTGGAATTGAGTCGAATGAATAAATTAGGAATCTCGACTGACCCGGCTTTAGATTTTCATCAATTGAAATGGTAAAGACGTGGAAGAGAACACATTCTTTCTTATCTTTGATGAAGAGTGTGTGGAATAAACTTGTTGGCTAAAACTACGCCTACAACGGCTCTAGATGTAACATGTGCAGCAAGGAATAGATAATACATCCTATAAGGATTGACATGAGCAGGGAACTCTAATGTGAAAATTGGCATTATCAAATAGCAATTGAAGCGGTTTCTAGCATCACGGTGGTCTGGTTTAAACCTATATATGCCACCACCTTAAGGAGCCATAGTCTACTCTAATGCCAAGGCCGCATATACCGGCACCATTGCCACCGCTATCTTCTAAAAGTTTTACCACGCTATCATTTTATGTCGTTGTTGTAGAAAAGCTTGAATGTACACTCCACAATATGAAAAGATCTTGTATGCATATATGTATGTATATAAGAAAGTCTGGCCTGTAAATACCGCACCGCTGGAATGAAAAATGGGAAAGATTGATCCTGATACTTTTGTGGAGCACTACTACTCGAACGTTCGATGTGAATTAGGCCTAGTTGGCGGGCCTGTACCAGGAGGCTTCAATGCTGACTTTCGAGATGTAAACATTATGCAGATCCTAAATAAATTAACTAAATTGCCTTTTTATCAAGAGCATTTTTCTCTGTTTGTTAAAACATACATTTGCCCTGATTATATATACTGTGGTTATATTTTTTAACAACTGGTACGAAATTGCATGACATGAGTAAAACAGAATGGTTTAACTGCCACACCTGAAGTTTTTTAGGCGGCATGAAACTTGTATTCATGATTTTCAGGATTAGAGAGTCTTCTTATATATATGCATATATGCACACACAAATTTCATATTATGTACATTCATGAGCTTTTCTGCAAAAATTAAACAAAAGATGATAGCTTGGTAAGATATTTACAAGATAGTGGTGGCAATGGTGCTGCTGTACGTGGCTTTGGCATTAGGCTACAGCTCCTTAAGGTGGTGTCCATTTTTCACCTTTGAGTTCACAGCTAATGTCAATCTTTATAAGATGAATTATCCTTTTCTTCATCCAGAGCCATGTTCAGGGTTATTTTTGGCATTATAATATCGCTTAATCTCTTGATTGGCTATTACACCATCTTAGATACTCTCCATTGATGGTCTGACTAGGAGTTTCCGTCAGACCATCAATTCCAAAACAAATTAAAGATGCTTTCTTATGTTAACTAATTACATTTTTACATTCAAGCTATTCAAAGGTGTCAAATTATTGAAACGTGTGGTGCTCTGAACTCAAAAAGAAATGATGTCCAAGCATGAGATAGCATCAAGAGTCAGAGAAAATAATAAAAGCAACCAAAGGCACTGTATTTTCATGACATGAGTGAAACAGAAGGATTCAATTGCCACACGCATGTAAAGAAACAAATTAGACGTTCTTCATCTCATACAATAAGTATGATTCAAGTATTTTCTCTATTTCCATTATAAGATAGATGTCTGTAATTTCCATTTGCTCATTTAATCTGTAGTAAGGATGAAACATGCTTGGCCAGATTTTCCAGAAGTAGTTGATCATATTATTTGCATCCATTCTTTTGTCTTTAGTATGTCATTACGTATTTGTTCAGTCCTCAAAATGAGGAAACGCTTAAAGGATCATTTGTTCTTTTACTCTGAAGCTTCCTTTTAGAAGAGTTCGCAGATATGCTCAATTCTCAAATAAGGAAACAATTTAAAAAGTCACTTCTATAGTGAGTATAGAAAGTATCCTAGTCCTGGATAGATTTCCAGAAGTAATTGGTCATATCATTTGCACCCATGCTGTTGGTCTTTGGCATCTTATGAGGTAATTGTTCGTCCCTTAAAATGAGTAAGCACTTTAAACAGCACATTTTTCTGAAGTGTAAAATGTCCTTTCGGACGTGCAAATCTTATTATTAAGCAATGCAACTATTGATCAAGTAACACGTGCCTTCTTGGTTTTAATCTCTTGTATCATCCATCACCAGTCTCTTTCTCTGCCTCCTACGAATTTGAAAAAAAAAAAAAAAAAATAGCTACTAACAGAGTTTCATTTTAAAGATTTCTACCAAGTAATCATGTCTAAGTTCAAGACTTCTCTCTTTCAACAGAAATGCCAAAGTAGGGGAACAGGGATGGGACAGAAGAGGGAAATAAGTTTTTGGGTAGATGAGAGAACATGAACTATTTATTCAAAAGTTTTGAAATCTGTTAGTATTTGCCTATTCCAAGGTTGATATTCATTAATAAGACGTAGTATAAATGTCCCAACTCTCCCAACAAAAAATGCATCTTCTTCTTAGTTCATGCATAAAAGGTTGAAATTCCACTTTCATACAATGCAAATACAAATTTAGTTATATATATCAACTGATCCCATGATAAGAGGGGAAAAAAGGTCCTGCGTGTCAGTTTTGCAGAATACCTGTGATCACTTGAAGAAGTCATTGTCAGGAATAGGTGAAACCTCGTAATTCGGTGACATTTGATAAGACCAGCAAGAAATGTTTTAAGTTGCCATCATACCAAACTGGTGTTTATACTATCACTGTAGAAACAACAAGCAAGCAGTAAATTCAACTAAAAGATGCTCCCAATATCACATATAAACGTAATCAAATTCAAGAGTTTCTGAAAATAAATAGAACTAGTTGAACATAAAAATATTTACCTGAAAGATCCATTGTACACATCCATTCTCGAATACAAAACTTGTCTTCATGCCCATTGTAACTTGTTGTACACTTCCATCATGCAATGCTAGATTTAGCAATCTGATCCAATGTTCATGGATGACTTCATCTTTCTCACATTAGCACATTTGATACTTGACAAACATCTAGACAACTAGCTTCTTATGATAATGAGATTTTATTCCTCTCGTTAAATTTTACTAGATTTACTTAAATAAAAGCTCAAGTAAATATAGCACTTAAATATCAGGTAATAGCAGTATGTCATATTTCCAGTACATTTGAATGATTTAAACAGTAAGTTATTAAGATGCATTCTTCTAGAAAAATTCTGCATTTAATTACATTAGAACAATCTAGTATCGATCGAGCATTTGGCCAAGTGGCAACCAACGTTCTACTTCTAAATTGGAAAAGCAGGTTCCATATCCCATTCGCTGAACTGGAATTATCAAATGTTTCACGTTACATTGGATAGCATTAAGAATGAGATCCATTACGTTACTACTTTAGACTTCTTTTTCATATCCAGAAATTGACCTAGAGAACTATGATAATAGTAGGCCAATCAGCGAAAAAAGGTGACAGATAATAGAAGTTAAAAGATAATGTAAAACCAAAATTAGTTCTTTCCGAATGATAATAGCACAAACAAGCTAAGGAAACATAAGTGACAACAACTATGATTGTATGAATGATGCTTACAATATATAAACCTCCAACAATATAGATGGTGACAATGATGATGATAACATTGTATGCAAGACTTATGAGAAATCAACCATAAATATTAGAAACTGGTGTTTCAATGAGAAATACTTGTGTACATATGAGAATACCAACACTGAGCCAGATGAAAGTTGCTCCAAAACGAAACATTGGGAGATTGGGTCACAAAAATTAGAAAGATGGCTGTCTGAGAAGAAGAAAACTTCACTATTGGCTTCACCAAATGTGACCATGTTTGCAGATTTATATAATGCAGTGAAGTGCGAAAGCTCACTTCAAATCCAATGATTGAGACTTGGGTTTGGAGAATCAGTTTATCATTCTGAGTCAATGTTAATCATCACCAGAGGGTATCTGTCTTGCTTCAGAGAAAGATATTCGCCTGTTATTTGTAGAGCCTGCTTCCACAAGCCCTTTCCCGGGCAAACTTAATACACCAGTTCCTGATGATGAAGCCAAAAAACGACGAACTTCTGGAGTGTCGCCTGATGATGATGCAGCAAGATTGTGTGTGTAAACCCTCATTGGGTGGTCAAACTTGCAACTTGGACCAAACTTGCAGATTCCATATCGAGAGTAGAAAAGACACAGAGGCTCTGCCTAAAACCAACAAAAAGGTGACAAAAAAAAAAAAGTGTGAAACAAGAAATCCTCAGTTGATTCCTTCAAAAAACTTAGTACAAAAAATGTTAAATATAGTAAAACGTCTTTCTCCTGCCCTCTTATTCTTTCCTCTTCAACCTCTTCCTCTTGTCTTTCATCCTTATTCCAATTTCTCTCTTTGAATAATGTCAAAATATGTACCAAATATGTGGCACATCTACAAAATGTTGAACCATATCATTACAAATGCCTGTAGAGACTAAATTAAATATTCAAAATGGCAAAAGCCCATGATAATCATTAAGCATGATCAAATTTTTATTTCATTACATATTGTTCATGAAACTTCACAAATTTGACCAGATACAGCTATCTGACGAAACTACTCAGAGTCCATCAGAGGCTATTTCCTTTAGCTCTTGTCAGGCCGCATCCAACCCCCCTCCCCCCTCAGGAAAAAATCAAGATCCCCATCCTTGACTTAAAATGGAAGATGTAATCCAAGAACGAGAAACCAGAAGTTTGAGCCTAAGTGTATTATAACCATTCATACTTGCCTATACATGTAATATGGAGAACTTCTGGAGTAAACCATTTCAAGACTTCGCTATATCAAAGAAACAAAAATTTCCTAACTAGGTGGCTTCATTATCCAGTGATTACTGTCCAAAGAGTATTACGAACTCCAGGATTTATCAAATGAAAACTTGAAACTAAAAGTAAAAGTAAAGCTTCTGAAATTTTTTCAGACAAAACAATTATGGTAGAAAATCTTGAGGAATTCTGAAAATAAATCTATCACGCAAAATTAAACTTTCTATCAAAAGAAGCATTGAAAAGAAGATCAAAACATTTAAAAGTTAGTATAGAAACTATACATTGAACTTTATACAAAATAAAAAAATATTTTTGCATGGTTGATAAGGGATCTTAATATAATATAGCACAAATTTCTCTTTGGTGTAAAAAATCTTCTGTAATCAAATGCTCGGAGTATGTAATGGGACATCTTCTGTTTCAACTCATCACAGCAAAAAGAATCTTTTTACAGAAGAAAGGCCATTACGTATTAAGATAATAAAGAAACAGATAGTTGTGGTAAATTAACTTGGTGAAGTATTTAAACACAAGTTTTACAAGTGTGAGAGGGAACTAAATTTTTCTTTTAAGATATAATACGGTCTACTACTGGTTTTTATAATTTACATTTGTTTCTAAATAATTGTCATTATTTTTTAATTAAATTCTCCTAATCTTAATATTATCTTAGATTAAGCCATCGTTCCCTTTATGACCTGAGTTTACGTGTTCAAAACACAAATTCGTCTTCTCTACTAAGGGTAAGGCTGAACTGACCTCTTAGACCTTGCACCAGCAAGGAAATCATCCACTATGCCGCCTTTTCATTTTAATCATTATCTTGCTATTCATGAGTATCTGAGAATTACCTTGGTACGCCCACGTTTTTTAAATTTGCCTCGCCCTTAGCCGGAATTTTCAATAGATTAGACATGCAAAGAAAAGAACAATGGTGCACTCAAATAAAATGAAGCAAGATACAAAGCACTCTGAGAATCAAAAAGGAGGATGGCATACTAAACTCACAAGCACGAGTGCACCAAGGATATTTCTAGCATCTAACTAAATGAACTGCCTAAAACTGCCAAATATGCTGATAAGGTTGTTTACAGATAAGAAAGATTGTTTTCAATGCCCAATACCAGTGCACATAAAAACCATATGGAACCACAAATTACATAGATCTCAGATGGAAAGTGTGCAACAAGCTTTTCAAGAGAAATAGTCGAAAGCTAACAAGAAAGAGTTAAGACGACGGCTTATGGTAAGTTGTGTGGAGAAAATTAAGAAAATAAGTAACCAAAAATTACTTACTGGCCTCAAAGGAAGCCCGATTGAACTTAAGACACAATCTGGAACAGGGATAATTCTCTCTTTGGGGTGATGAAATTTACAGACTGCACCATATTTGCAGTCCCCAGTTTTCATATAGAATTGGCATTCTGGCTGGCCATGTCTCTCAGGAAACTCATTATCTCTCTGCAGTGCATAATACCCCATAGGTGTAGAACCAGAACGAAACTGAGATCCTGTGCTTGCAGCTTCACCCTGATGTGAGCCGTTTCCTGCTGTTGGATGTTGGCTTTCTGAAGATGAAACAGAAACCAGCTGAGCCTGGAAAAGATACCATCACCTCAGCGCTTTCAGAATTCAATAATTACATAACTTCTAATCACTTGGTTTAAATTCAAAATGCAAGAATGCTCTCTACATGTATGGACACTTGATGCATTAAAGAACAATAAGCAACTATCTTGAACCATCATTATCACAGTTTGAATCAAAGACACCAGAATACTACATTGCAAATGAAAAATAAATGTGCATCTGTTCTAATATCTCAACTCAAACTACGGGCTAATTGGAAGGAACTTGAACTCTCTCTGAACCCGGATAATTCAATTTTTGGATACAATCACATATTTTTTATTATTTGTTTATATACTTAATTGTGCTGCCAAAGTAAGCGTACAATTTCTCCATGGGAAGCATAAGTGCTGCATGCTTCCTAACGCAAAAATAACTTTAGAAGGTGCTGAAGATGTCCACCCAGTACCTGAATAAAATTTCTAGGTTTAAAAACTAAGCCATACACGAGATACATTAATAAACTCTAAAACTCTAAAAGTTCCAACTTCACATGAGTATATAGATCGTGGTACCCTGGTTCAGTCCTCAACTTAACTAGCTTTGATTTCGCATTTTGTAAGTAAAAGTTAGTATAAATTCCTGATATAAATAAAGCATTTTCTTCATAGTGATTTTTTGTTTCTCGATATTCACTCTTCCTGATCAACATATGTGATTAAATTTGTAGCCATTTTCTCATTTACTTGACTGTCCCAAATACCGTGCCTTCAAATTCATGTTAAAAAAAAAGAAGCAATACAAAAATAATGAATAATCAGAAAGGTTACAGTGTAAGGATTCCATCTGGGAACTGATATCACTCCCTGAGGCATAATCACCGGTGCATAACTTGAAGGGCTTTGCCACCTTGGACTCGGAACATAAGAAGCTCTTGACAAGGGAAATGATAGCTGACCAGGAGTTGTTGAAGAATGGATAGGAGGATAGACAGAACCACGTAGAGAGACCATTACGTTGGATGGCTGGGGATGGTGGAATTTACAAGTGTTCCCAAACTTGCATTGTCCAGTTCTCAAATAATAGGCACATTCGACCTCATTCTGTACAAAGGGAAGATATTCCATTAAAAAGATACCAAAATATGAAACTTAACTCAAACAATGAAAGTATGATGGTTGATCGAGGGATTTAAATTCCTACACGATCTACAGCAGTAAAGAAAGCACTATCTAAAGTAATAACTAAACACTATTTCTAATCTTTGGCAAATGATAGCGAAAAGGCCTAACAACTAAAAAAGGAGGGAATACTTTAAAAATTGCTATTCTTTAAAGAAAGAACCAGGTGCATCCCCATAGTATTATCATGTACCTGTGTAGCATGTATTCATGCCTGCTTCTTATTCCAGATCATAAGATCGACTAACTACATGTGCTTACCTCTATCAAATTGCCTCCTAGTGTTTCTTCAATAACTTAGTGCCCTTTACCAGAATTAATACCATTCGACATCTCAGAATTTTAAGGGAATCACCCATTCTGATACGCAAGCACTTGGATACAATGTTATCTGATTTCATGCTCTAAAGTTTTTTGCACTATTATGAACTGAAAGGAAGCATATGCAAAATGAGCACAAGAGCAATCATTGATCAGAATGTGCCATTCAGCTTGAAGAAATAAATTTAGCAAAAATGACACAGAAAGTCCAAACCAGGCGAAGTGGATAACCCAAAACATTCAAGGCAACTCTTCCAGCAATTCCAGATTTGTCTCTAGGGTGATGAAACTTGCATGTAGGTCCAAACTTGCAGGTACCAGTTTTCAAGTAATACTGAAGAAGATACAAAATATTATATTGAATAAATTAACAAGCAACTAAATACGAACAAGGCACACTAGATTGAAATTTTTTTATGGAAGCAAACGAAGCTCGAACACATAACAAGCTGAGAACATCCAGCCTCCCCAAAGAATATACTGGTTCTAGTGAAAGAAATGGAATAATCTTAAGAATGAGCACCTTTTCTTGAAATAAAAATATACTAGTAGAAACACTTGAGGAAAGGAGATAATAATAAACGTTATAATTTGCATGAAATTTCTGCACCAGAAGTGGCAGCTTTCCTGAAACTATACTGAGCCTTTAGCGCGCACACAGTCATCCTATAAATTTTTTATCAAAGAGAATTATGCATATTGAATGTTTTCGGCGCTCAATTGCACGAACAAGGTCATTGAAATTGTGGGTCGTATCTAAGATCTTTAATCAGATTTAGTTTAGTGATGCATGAAGGCCATTAAATCACATGATCTCAAAGAATATATAGGTTTTATGCCTGACATAACGATAGCACGGTTTAAATAACAGTGAGAACATAAGGCGAGTGTGAGCATTCATACCTGACATTCTGGTTGTCCTATTCTTTCTGGGTACTCTCCTTTCATCCATGCTGTGGCAATAGCCTATGATGAGGAATGTAATAAGTTTTATCAAATCCAAGAGTGTTCAGATCTATACAGAATACTTAAATACTAAAAGTGTGTGCAAGTACTCATGAGTTCACACATTTTTTTATAAGAATATTGATTCTTCTAAATTAATATCACTTTAAGTCATGAGAACTGGAAAAGATTATGCCATGCGAGCAAGTAAAATCACTTAAGCCTCTGTTTTGAGTCTCAGAAATGTACTCATGAGTTCACACATTTTTCTTATTAAGCCTCTGTTTACGAGATTGACATAAAAAACCTAAGCCTTCCAACTACATTACTGAATTGGATGGAAAAGAGCAAAATAGCCAACATTTTTGAAAGCATATAGTGTTCATTTCTCTACATAAATAAATTGTGTTCAACCAAAAAAAAATTATGCTATTGGCACTTAAAAACGAATCCCCGTCAAATAGGTATTCAAGAAGAATGGATTAAAATTTATAGGTAATCATTTCAAATCCCATTGCAAAATTCCCATACAATGTTTCCAGAAACATAAAGTAACAAGCTGCAAAATCTCATAGATAATAACAAAAGCCCTGTGCTAACAACTTTGTTTACATTCAAACTAGCACTAGAAACTTCCGGTCCTTCAAATAAATTTTTTAGTCCTTACAAGTTTCCTATTATGAGGATGATTAAATCGGCAAGTAGATCCAAATCTACATAGGCCTGTTCGAATGTAGTATGAGCAGTCCGGTTCACCTTCACGCACGGGATAAGGTCCAGGCTCCATTGCTTCCCTTGATCTCAAGTTCATTTGCCAAAAAGCATCTGAAAATGATTTTAGCTGTCATCAGTTCATAATTCCAGCATAATTAAATGACAGGTGTAATTGCAAGAGTAAATCCCATTTTAGACTTATACGCCACATTTTATATCAGGTGCATGTTTGGTACGCAATATTGGATAAAGATTAAATTGTATAACAATATTTCAACTTATTTTCTTCTTTAATGTTATTCCAATATACTCCCTAAGAAACATGCCCATATACAGACAACTCTTAATAAAAATCAGGTACCTATTTTCCAATTTCCAAATATGACCTCATTAAGTAAAAAGGAAGAAGAACGCAGAGAAAAATATCATACACAAATATAGTTTTCAGTTTATATTTTTTTATCTTTTCCTTTTACTTTGGAAATTTAACTATTTATGCAATGAACTGAAAAAATATCAATTGCCATAAAGATGATGACTTAAATTTATCACAGAAAAATTGAATATTTTAAACAAACAATTTCACAGAAAAATATATAAGAGACCAAAAAAGATTAATTGCTGGAAAAAGACAGCACAGAGAGAGAGAGAGAGAGAGAGTAATCCCGCAAAGAACAATTAAAGAAATTGTTCATATTTTAGTAACTGAGCTTAATAAGCATATATAAGTTATATATATGCATATATAAGTTATATATATGCTTAATTGAAAAAACAGCAATCTGCAGACTGCCAAAAGAATAGAAGAAATTTAATTATAGGCAGCAGAAATTGAAAGGCGACGACAATGTTATCTGCATGTGAACCATGAGTAAGCTATTAGAGAGAATTTATTAAATATTATATTCAAGATCAATGATATGTGCACAATATATTGATTTAAATATAGTCTTTGACAATGTCAATCTACGCCATTGCAAAATGAAGCAGGATCATGGAGAAACCAATTTGAGAAAAGTGTTTCTGTGCGAGAATCAATTGCAATAAAACTGAGCTGATAATATTACCTTGGTGGCGGAAGGAAGGTGGCAAAGAGGAGGAGGAGGAGGAAGAGTTGGCGGAAGAAGCAGCAGCGACGGCGGTGACAGACACTCGTGACATGGGAATTTTTACCATCCACGTGTCTTACCGTCCGTGAATCCATCCATGACAGGTCAGTCACGCTATATTCTACTCTGGTAGAGGGATTAATTCCGGGTCATCAAACTGGAAGAAAAAGAAGGTATTTTTAGCTAAGCTTTATGGCTTTCTTCTGTACTCTCCTCTCCTCTGCTCTCCACAGAGAACCAAAAACAGAGAGAGAAAATGAAAAAAGGAGAGAATATAAACCAACCAAAACATCCACGTACGCACAATCTTTTACACCCCCACAGAATTGAATGTTCGTCCAATTATTTTATTTGTAAGTGGATATTGAATTCGATGATGACTACTTTTCTTAACAAAGTTAAATTTGTAGAGTCGGTCCAATGCTAGAAAATGATCAAAAAATTTTAAAATAAATATTAATTAAGCAATAGGAGCTATAATAGAAGAACAATGTTACAAATACGGGCGAGTTTAACATGTTTTTGTGTCGACACTGCATTACTCTATTTTAATCTCTCACGAGTAGTACGTAAGCCTTTTTTTCGTAATAGAACCTCATTCTTGATTTATGAAAGTGTTTCACATTTTGTAAGTAGCTTGGAGCTCACATACATAGTTACTATCTTATCTTATTGATTAAGACAATTCCAAGTATTATCGAACATAAATTTGAATAAATTCAAGGAAACTTGAGTAAATATTTATTAAAATTCCACATTAACGGTTACACATCTAACTTCATGAGTTTTTTTCTATTTTTCAGTATCCGATCGTACATTTTTTTATAATAGAAGGTTGACTAAATTTTTTATTTCAGAAATACAAGTCGTTATATTTATGAATATGAAATGAAGGTGTTTAACGTGGAAATAGTTCGTGTTAAAAAGTGCCGCAGAGATTCTGCGTAAAAGCAGCTATGGTAGCCACACACTCTACTGAGTGCTGGCCCACCTCTATTTTTTTTTTTCCAATCTGTGGTGGCCCCTGTTTACCAAAAAATTAATAAAAAATAAAATAAACTATACGGTCATTTATCTTGTGAATATCTGGCCCATTGTCCTTTTACTTTCCTTTTCCCAATTGATCTCTTAAAGAGCTCCTAATGCATTAGCATCTTAATCTATTCACCGTGTTAAACCAGCAATTTCACTCAGCAAAAAAATCACATTATAAATAATTCCACATAACCAACTCACATTACTTTCTTAATACGCTATGCTGTTTATCATAAATACTACTCAAAAAAAAAAAAAAAACAATACAATTCAAGTGCAGAAAATGACTAATACATCACTACATATCTGCACTTCTACAATTCATTACATATACCTTCCAAGAAAGTGATGCAGAGCTTAGTCGCTTTCGCCATCGTCTGCATGTAAAAGCAAAAATATTATGACACTGAAAGCACTCCTATTTATGTTCAAATTAGATTGATCACAGGCATAAACAAAGTAGTTCAGATTAGAATGTGCCCATTTACTCTTCTACAAGGCCTTTTATGTTAAGGTTATAATGTATTGACAGTTTCGCTAAGTCTTGATGCTCAACTCGATTTAGTGACATTTCTCAACTTTCCAATTACAACAGATTACTTTGTATCTTGGCATTAAGCATAACATTTCTATGATACCCTTGTATGCTGCAATTTAGAGGGTTGAAGTCAAATCAATGTTACAAACACAATTGACAAGCAGGCTGGCAACTACTCAGCACCACAATCCACATGACAATATTTAATTTCAAATATACATACCATCTAAAAACTCGTAAGAGGGGTAAGGGAGTTGGAATGAAGAACCTCAAAGATGTATACCTTCATTGAATTCTTCACTACTATCATCGTCATCGTCTTCTTCTTCTTCTTCATCTCCTTCTTGATCTTCTTCCAACTTATCCTCCTCTTCATTACCGTCATCACCATCTTTGTCCTTGTTATCCTTGTGTTCAATAGTTTTGACATCATCCTTATCAACTTCTGTTTCTTCCTGTTCATCACCGTCATTGCCATATTTTTCCTTATCATCCTTGTGTTTACTAGCTTTGACATCATCCTTCTCACCTTTAGTCTCTACTTTAGATTTAGGAGCCATAAAACTGCATGTTGACCTTCTGCGTGAACTTGAAATGATGTTGCTCATGTCAATGCCTTCAAGTTCTTTTGCTCTTTCTTTTCTCTTTCTACAGTCTTTAATTTCTGAGAGATGGATTAAATGAAATCATTTCCATCCGGGTTTTCTTCCTGGCTGTCTGTGCATGGTGGTGGCAAATCTTGGTTCGGGGGTGGGGTTGGGGGGCATGAAGAGACAGATAAATAGTGGGCATGCATGGAGAACATATTATTGTGAGAGCATGCACTATATGCAGAATTCAAACTGTAGAATGGATGCTATTTCACTGCTTATCAATACCTCAAAGAGTGTCTTAATCAACCAAAATTAGTTTCAATTTTCAAGCACAACTTTGGTTTTTCATTCAAAAGCCAGTTTCTATGTAAGTGCACAGTGACAATTTTTGCAACTAAAATAATGTACGGGAGACTAGAAGGTGGTCTAGGCAAAGACAAGCATAGTACTCTATAATTTTGTGTGGCATATGTAATAGAAGAAGAGTACAATCCACATAGGTTCCAAGTCTGGATCCAAATGAACACTGATAGATACCGGCTCTCAAACAGGCTAGTCAAGTACAAATGCTTGGATAGGAGAGCTCAGAGCTGCTACCCCTTCCCTCCCTCTAACGCTTTCCTCCATCTTGTCCTCGACCACCAAGAGTCAAAGAAACACATGCACACATAGGGACTGATGCCAGACGGAACTGACACAAACCAGCACAAGGAAAATATGAGAAAGGACCGCCTTTCTTTGGGTCAACCAGCACTTTGTTGCCGATTCCACTACTCTTGGCCAACAGGGTTCCCAAACTAGTATTTAGCAACCATCTATGTCCAATGTTTTTCTTTTCCATTTGAAGGCAAACATTAAATCCTCGAAAAGGCAGTTTTGCCTTCACATTCAGTAAAAATTGAGTGCATGTTTGGCAAAACTTAAATTATAACTTAAACACCCAAACACACGTTCTTTGGACCCACAACTTACTTTTTTTTACTCACTTTTTATCCACACATTCTTTGAGACCCACTGCTTAAGTTTTAATTTAAGCACTCTCAAACAAGCACTTAATATAAACAAAATAAAAGAAAAAGAACATCCGAACCCCAACCAGCCCCTTATTTCAACCTTCCAGCTTGGGTAATGGTTCTTGGAGATAAGAGTGTGTAGATTTGGTTTTAAGTCAAGTGCAGCTATTTTCAGATCTCTATTTAATACATGCTTGAATGAATTTTATCACTGGCCTAAAGAGTCCATTAATGACTCTGTGATCATTGCCCTTGACCTGAACATGGAAGCACTGTGCCAGATCGGTGCTAGATCCAAGGAATCACAGGGAGTACCAAGTTGGGTGAGTGAGTTATAAAGTGTGAGAGGAGTAAGGAAGCAGATTATCACAATATATTTTATGACATGTTATCCATAAATAAGTGTAATATCGGAATCTTACAGTTACCTTTCTCAGTAGGATTGCTAGATAGCCCTTCTCTTTTGAGAATCCCTTCCAACTCCTTCACTAAAAAGGCTTCTCGTTTGCTTTCAGGTACTTGCTTGGCTTTCTTGTAAACTGTAGGAGCAACGCTGTTCGTTTTCAATTGAGAAAATGAGGTACCATCATAAGAGGTTGATAATGACAACTTACTCTTTGTTTGGCCCCCCATTAAAATTGTAGTTCATTTTTCTCTCTTCTTATCAACCACTCATTCTCCAATAAAATAATATTACACCTAAACTCAAAACGATCTCTTCTTTTTCAACCACACATTCTCCAAAAAATTACTATTCCAAAATACATTTTCCTCAAATTTTCATTATAATGGGGGCCAAACACATGCTTAAACACGAACATCCGCACACACCAACCTCATTCCACATGATTTAATTACAGATCTCAGATGGTCGACTTGTTTTCCATATCCAGGAGTCGACTGTTCTTTCCTCTGCATATCAAAATTAAAGCATTCAAGATTCTGTGGATCATGCATGAGCCCCCACATTTGTAAATAAAATTCCGACATAGAAAAATGAAAGTGTGACCTTCGCAGGTTTTCCAACAGATGATTGAGATTGACCATCTTCAGATACACTTCCATCATTATCTGAATCATTATCTTCTTCTTTTGGCCTCTTTGAATGCATGCTTCGATTCTTGCCAGGGACATCGGGATCGCTATCTTTGTTAGACCTTTTACGTTTCTTCAGCTCATCCAATTTCTTATCTTTTGCCCTTGGAGCAGCCTGCTTCCTTGATTTTACTCTGTCTTTTCTTTTGTCACTTTCCTCATCTGAAGAATCAGAACCTGTCTCACTGCTGATCTTTTTTGATGTTTTATTTTGAGAGTTCTTAGAGCTTCTCCCCTCAACATGATTAGCAATTTTAGAAGCGCTGTTTGAATTTAATACCTAGACAACACCATAATTTGATGAGTATATGGTGATTACATGCATTCATTCACAAGTTCAGATATTTTCAGAAGATTTTTCCCACCTGATCTATTTGCTCACTTATTAACTTCTTAAAAGGATCGAGAGTATTTTTATCAAGCCCAAGTTCTTCCTCCAAAAGTCTGCGAACTCCAGCCAAAGTCATCTTCCTGAAAAATACACTAGTGAGAGCGTTGATTTATAATTGATAAATAAGGAAATACTGAAACAGTATATGCGTAGACAGATCAAATTGTTGACAAAATTGTAAACAAGAGCATCTGTCTGAAGCTTCCCTCCTTTTTAGCATTGTTGGGCTAATAGGATTTGGTCCCAGCTTCACCCTTTCATTTTATATTTTATTCAAGGGACTCATTTTTCACTCGGACTACTATAGTGAGTCTAGTGACTACTAAAGTCAAAAAGGGTGGAAGTGGGAGTAGAAGAGAGGGGTTGCAATTAATAACAATATGAGCTATCTACATGGTAGTGGTCTAGGGAGCGCAATTGCTAGAGCACGGGAGATTGAAGAGTATTGATTTCAGCAAGATCAGCCAGACTTACTACTATAGTGAGTCTAGTGACTACTAAAGTCAAAAAGGGTGGAAGTGGGAGTAGAAGAGAGGGGTTGCAATTAATAACAATATGAGCTCAGAAAAAGAATATACTCAGAATTAGCCGTGAAATGTTCAGCTCTATCCCAAATGGCCTTCTTAATCCTACTTTCACTAATTACAGAGCCTTGATTGTCCACTTCAGATTTGCTGTCTAAAAGGCCCATTACAGGAGAGTGTTTGAGTGTTTCCTCATCTCCATTGCTAGCCTTTGGATCTTTCTTTGTTTTTTGCACTTTAGGAGATTCTCTCACTTCTTTCTCATTTAAATGGGCATCTTTCTCCACGTTCTCCACCGTCCCTTTAGAGCTGTCATCATAAGCATCTTCCATTTGCTGACAATTAGAACAAAGCATTGAAATTGGTGTAAACCCTTATAATATAAAAATAAAGACAACAAATACATATGTAAATAGATCACAAGTATTCTGCAATTAAAGCCGTAAAATTTAATAAGCTTTGGTATTCGGATGTGATGAAGTGCAGGGGACATGAACATTGATTTTGGCAGTGGAAAATACTGAACTGGATGGAAACCATGACATGCTTTAAGGCTAAGGGATTCCATTCTTCCTTTCCCTTCTTTACTATCCTATCTGTTACCATGTAAATATTAATGCTGTTAACACCCGGACAGAGCTGCGGGGCCAACCCGGAAAACCAAGAACCTGTCCTGTTATATAACAAAACTTGCATAGCTAAATCCAGGGTAAAAATCCAGTGAACTTCCACGGGATAACCAGTTATGTTAGAAAAAATAAAGTAGTAGAAAATAAATTAGGATCAAGAAAGGAGACAAAAAAAAAGTCTGTTCATCTCTTCAAAAATCAAAATATTCATTTCACTGGAGGCTTTCAGCTTTGGCTCCAAGTTTTAGAGGACGGGTGGAATCAGAAGAGGCCTTTGAAATATGGTGACGAAAGCGGCTTAAAATTTTTGTGTGTGTGTGTGTGTGTGTGTAGAGAGAGAGAGAGAGAGGATGGCGGCCAAGCAGGGATAATTTCTCAAATGTTAAGACTGAGATTTTTTTACATCAACAAATCTATGACCTATTCGGGCATTCCCCCATTTCTGTCATAAAGCACTTCTAGCGAGGTGAAATATCAAAATGTGTTGTACAAGAATGCGAAGCTAATACAAATTATGCCCCCGTTTGGCCCCCATTATGTGGCAATTATAATTTTTGGAATAGTGTTTTTTGGAAAATGTGCAGTTGAAAAAGAAGGAAAAAATTTCAATTTACATGTAATATTATTTTATGAAAAATTGTGTGGTTGAAAATAAGAGAGACAATAATAAATTTTTGAGATAATGGGGGCCAAACGGGGGCTATCCTTGCTACAGAAGTATGTTCATTTTGTCCATTTAAAATTTCATATACAAATGCCAATAAAAGACGCTTCTACTATAGCACCAAAACTATAGACGGACTGATGGAAATGTCTCAACTTGAATGTCAATGATTGTAGAGTTCAACTGGAAATAAAGGTTGTTAGAACTATTGATTAGAAGGAAAAGGAAAGAGATCTGCAGTGCAAGGAATTGAACTTCAGCAGGGGGAATCATGCAGATTTCTTATTTGAATTGAAGGCTACAGTGGTCATGCCACTCTGTTTCATAAACACAGAACATGACGTTGGAGTATTACATTTTCTTTATTACTTTGATGTGAGTATCTCATTCATTCCCACTTACGTTTTCTATCTTCTCCATATCTAGCTAAGATTACACCTACAGAATGGATGACAGGGTTTGTTAAATTTGATTATTTTTGTTCCTCTATAAACAGCAGCTGTAGGGCATGTGTAATTGTATTAGTTGTGGGTATTGTTTAGCTGACAGATTCTTTCTTTTTCTTTTGAAAAGATGCTCTTTGAGACAAGAAAAGACAAGCCGCTTCAGCAGAATCAGTTTCTTCCCAAAATAATCCAAACATCTTCCGATGTTCCAACAATTCAGAAGCTGCAGTATAACAGGTAAAATATTCTTCAACCTAAAAGATAATATTTTCATTCAATCATGCACATTGTTATAGAATTGTTTATAACTATTTATGAAAGGCAATAAGTTACCTTTTCCAAGTACTGGCTAATGAATCTCTTGTGCACATCCAAAGAGTTCTTTTCCAGTCCCAAGTCCTTCTCTAATAATCTCTTCACACTTCCCAACGTCAATGAGCTGCCATTTATTCACCCCAATAAGAAATGAATAGAGCAATATATTCATAAACATATACGTACTTACATGAAGGTAGTTCACAAATGTTATATACTAACACGTAACCGTATACGTACTCGGATTGGTCTTTGAAGTGTTGGAGGCGTGAACGCACAGCGTCCGCTATCTTGGCCTGAATTTCCTGCTTTTCTTCTCCTTCTTGCACCACGTCATCTGCCATAGAATAACTGCTCTATTTTACACTAGCAGATTTAGAAACGGAGAGAGTCGCGGTGGCCACGACGGTGAGAGCGGTGAGTGAGTGAGACTGAACCTGCAGATTGAAGCGAGGGTTTGGAAAAAATTGGGGAAAATGTATTTGGATTTCAAAAGTGTTTTGGGATTTTAGTCCAATCCATTTAAAATTTTCATTATCATTCTTCTACTCATTTTCAATCACATATTTTTTAATAGAATAATATTTTTCATTATATCAATAATTTTTCCTTCTTTTTTAATTATACATTCTCCGTCAAGTTTATTGAAAGTGTCCTTGAAAGATGTTTGATGGATATTATCGAAAAAATATATATTTTTTTGTGTTTGACACCCATTTTGGAGAAGAATAAATTCTAGAATAGTGATTCACGAAAAGAATGTGTGGTTAAAAAGTTTTAAAAAAATTGAGTTTATATGTAATATTATTTTATTGATAGAATGTGTGGTTGAAATGAAGAAAGAGAAAAAAAAAATAAGAATGAGAAGAGAATGGATGTCAAACAAGGGTAACGATATAAAAATATGTGGCGAAAAAGTAAGGAAAATATTATTTTATTGAAAAATGTGTTATTGAAAATGAGTTTAAAAAAAATGTGTATCAAACGGATGTAAACTTCTAAAAATATCTTAAAGTTGTTTGAACTTCGTTATTTTTAAAATATATTTTTTTTTATATATTTCTAACTATACATTTTTTAATAAAATAATATTATATACAAGTTCAAAACTTTCTTTATTTTTTAACTGTATATTTTTCATCAAAATGTATTTTGAGTAAAAAAATGAAGCTCAAACATGTGCTAAAATTTTTTACAAGACTATAAATTTTTTTTAACTTTTAAAAACTCTTATAGAAGTCATCATGGTACTAATTTTGAAGTAGAAGGCACAAAAATAAAATCTTAAAATTTGTCTCTTACTCGTTTCAAATTTTGAGACTTTCACCCCCAAAAAATTTAATATGTATTTTTTGTGTTCTTTTAATATTTTTCTTTCCTTTTTCAGGCCCTGTCTGGAATAAATTTTCATCAAATTTTTAGTCAAAAAATGATCGTTACAGTCAAGAAGTGAGGACCACATTAGAGAGGATCAATCAAATACGGCTGCTGCTTAGCTGGGTAACGGTCAAAAAAAAAATTTGTAATTGGTTTTAAAATTTCTCCCGGACAGGGCCATTTTACGGATATTAAAGTCATGATTAAAAAATTATTTTATTCTACCAATCATATTTGTTTCTATCTTTCTTGTTATCTCTCTTTTATTGTTTATATCCATTTTTCATGGAAAAAATAATTGTAACAAAAGATTCTTATAATTTTCCTTTTCTCATCCATTTTTTTGTGAAAAGATCTATTTATACTTAAATTATAAGATTTTATATAAAAATAATAATAATTTATGATTAAATTTAAATATATTAATTTCTAGTCTACTCTTTAAAGGTACGTCATGTAATAATATTGAATATTAAATTTTTTATATTTATTTCTTATCCAAGAATAATGAATTTTATGTATATTATTCTGATTATTGTTTATTTAAATAAGGTGAGTTAAATTTTTATTCTTTTAAAAAATATTTTTATTTACATGGAGAGAGAAAAAGGAATTGTGAAAATCAATGTCTCGTATGTGAGAACTCCACACTACTGCATTATATCCACGTGGATTCTATTTTAATTTAAAGTGTTTTTAATTTTACAAAAGTTTATAAAAGTTTCAAAATGAAAATCTATAGAAATCTACGAAAAATTTCCACTAATTTTATACAAATCTATAAGGGTCCGTTTGATTGCAAAAGTGAAATTTGGGTAGAAAGAAAATGAATTATAGATAATTGAATTACCTATAATTATTTTCCTGAGAATCGTCAATTAATTATATTTGATTAGTATAATTTTCCACTTGAAAATTGTTAAAATTTTGGATATTTTGATATTCGTTTGACTTTATTTTCCATAAAAATTGCCCATTAAAGGAAAAAATTTACAATTAAGAATAGAATTTGTTTTTAAAAAAAATCTGGAAAAACATTTTCCCACCAAAGTGGTGGGAAAACCAATTCAACGATAACATGGAAAAAGGGGTCACGTCGAAGGTTAGGAGGAAAATATTTTGCCAATAAAAATTTGGTTATCAAACAAGACAAAAGTTGGAAATCATAAGTAGGCAATTCCAAAACTTTGATTTTCGTTATAGAACTTAATTTCCCACAATTAATTATTGGACCTCCATTTTTATGCTAATATTCTCTTGTAATGGAAATCATAACATTGCATAAAAACGATGCATTGTTTAAAAAAAAAAATATTTGTCATTGCTAGGAATGTCAACGAGTCGAGCCGAAGTTTGGGTTTGACTCGAGTAAAAATGGTTTGAGCTTTTTTTGGCCTGAGTCGAGCAAAAGCTCGATTAAAAAATTTAGGCTCGACACGAGCTTTCGACTCGAACCTTAGCGACTTGAGCATACTCGATTTTTTTTTATTCGTTATAAATCTATTCTTTTATTAATGAATACATATTATAAATAACAACTAAATATTAACATATAAAAAAACACAGCTAAAATAAAAAAAATAAAAAAAAGTGTGACTGATGACACGGTTGCCTTCAAATGCAGGCAGCTGCATTTTTTTAATTTTTTCTTAAAGACACGGGCGGGACGAGCCACGGGCAAGCTCGGTCCCACCGAGCCACGAGTCGGCCCAACTCGAACTTTTCCTGGACCGAGCCATATCGACATCCCTAGTCATTGTTACTAATCATCATCACCCTATGTGATAATATCATGATAGTAAATGATAGATTCAATTAAATGTAAAAAATTATTAACATATAATTATTGACATTTAAACACGGCGATGATCAACACTGATGATGATTAGCATTACTCTTATTTTTATTGTCCAACTAATTGAAGAAATTAAAACAGTGCACCTTATTGGACAACTGCAAAGATGATTAATGGGAGGAACGACTTACTATTGCTTTAAACATACAAAAACACATAATCCATTTCCAGACAGGTGAATGAAAATAGCTGTGATGATGCCTCATGTACAAAAACATGTAAGTCATTTTCAAAGAGGTGATATTCAGTCCTCAATGAGAAAGATCCAACGTAGTAGGTAAAATCAGGAGACCTTTTCGAAAATAACAATAAAAATTTAATGAAACAAATAATCATTGGGGGAAATTCTATAGATGACCATTGACAGCATGTTGGTTGGTAATTTCTGGTAGAATTACCAACAATGATACTGAGATCACGAATATGCTGTCATTAATGATTACCATCACTTCAATCACGACGAGACATGTTCATGATTGTCGACGATACGGCTATATAATTAAGATTAAAATCTATATATTGGTGAGTCTATCGCAACAATATCCTTGGTGATTAAATCAATATATGTTTGTGAGGTATACGAAACTATCAACAACAATATCATTGGTGATTACCAATACACATTTGTCAACAATTACCGAGGGCAATGTTGGAGATGTTGTCGGGAATCATAGATAATATTTTATTCACCAATAGGAAGTCATTGATATCACTCAAAAAACATACATTTTCATATTTAGAGCCTGTTTGAGCACCATTTTTGCCAAAACGTATTTTGGAGTAGTGATTTGATGGAAAATGTATAATTAAAAAATAAGAAAAAATTTTGAATTTGAATATAATATTATTCTGTGAGTGTTTGACACTCATTTTAGACCATGTTTGTCTATCATTAATTTAAAACATTATTTGCTACAGTAAGAGTCTCTACTACACATTCACCCAATAAAATATTCTACACATAAACCAATAAAATTACTTTAAATTTCAACCACACATTTTCCAGGAAATACTATCCATTACTCCATTTTCTCCCAATAATGGGAGACAAACAAGCCTTTAATGGGTTGAAAAATTTGGAATAGTGATTAATGGGAGAATGTGTGGTGGAAAAGTGATGAAAATTTTTAGATTTGTGTGTAATATTATTTTATTTGGTGAATATGTGGTTGAAATGAAGAAAGAAAAAAAATTAAAAAGATAATGGATGCCAAACATGGGCTTTATTGAAAAATATGTTGTCCAAAATAAGAGAAAAAAAGTGTATTTTAAAAATAATGAGAATCATGTAAGAGCTTATATGTTTTTATAAGACAGTCACAAGTAATAATTTTATTTTTGTTCTCTTTTCTTATAATTTAATGACTCATAAGTTTTTATTTTTTATTTTTTTGGGATAGTATTTCCGTTTTAGTATTTGATTTTATATTTTTTAAATTTATTTGTTGAAGAATTTATTTGATAAATTAAATTTGATAAATTATTTTTGTTTTAATATTACTAACTAAAAGTCTTTCGCAATCTTTAATAATTTTTTAATGTTATTAGTTATCGAAAAAAATTAATGAAAAAGTAAAAAAAAAAAAATTAATTAAAAATTAGGGGCCTTTGATAAATCCGTGGTCTTAGTCACTATGTAATTCATCTATTACTTGAACCGGATCTAACTCCATGAATGATAAAACACATACAAGTGCACACGAAAGAGTTTTATTTTGGTGCTTCATCTAAATCTTCGCTTGTTTAGCATGTATGATCAAATATTAGTTCAAACCATTCAATCTCTTAAATATCCATCAAGAACACCTATAAAAGAGCATCGATGCCTTTAATCCGGGTGGTTCGAGAAGAAGAACACACCAAGATGTGTATGCATGGCTGTCTCGATTTTGGTATCGTGGTGGCTGCCTCGATATTGGACTAGTTAGAAGAAGAAACCAAGAAACTTGTAACGATAATATAGATTACTCTTTCAAATTTAGATAATGCTCTTTTAAGGGAGAAGTTAACAAGGGGAGGGACGAGACATGGCCGTTCGATGATGATCAAATTAATCGTGTACCTTCAAGATTGAGTGCTAGTTTGCTACAAAAATAAACAAATAATCAAAATGGAACCCATACTTTTCATTTTTCCATGGTAGTCGCGATTAGTTAAAACTTTTTCTGTTGGCTTTAGAACAAAGAAACACAAAAATGAATTTTTTGTATTGTTTTCCATTAACTCGTAATTATGAAGAGGGTTGCTTGACATACACTTGTATTTGGTGGAGTGTAACTAAAGCTTATTCAACAAAGTAAAGAAATAAACAGACGATAGACTATGGTGCACTAGTACTGGAAGACTGCTGCCTTCTCCTCTAAGAGTGGCAATGCCCACCATTTTCAACTAACAGAGAGAGAAAAACATATTCATACGTCTACATCAAATACTATATTAATTAGCAAATTTTACCTAATTTTGTTGCATTGATTTGTATGTTAATACTAACATTCTCTTAAAGTGGAAATTGACTATCAATACAGAGTATTATTCTAACTTAATAACAAAGGCAGCCAAGCACTACACATTATAACAACAATCCCAGTCCTACATTCCACCCACCTATTGATCTTTGTTCCTCAAAAACATAAACTAGCTACCTCCCTTTGTTTTGTGTGTTTACGTCTGCGCGCTTAAAGAAATGAGAGATCGAATGGAAAGATTCGTACTTCTTCCCTTTACAATGGGTTGTGTCTCGGAATCCAGCATTGCAGTTGGTGGTCGGCAGCCAAAAAGATCAAAGCTCTACGTCAATCAAACTCCCACAAGTACTCGATCTTTCACTCGTACAAGTTAACACTATCATGTATTTCGTAAACCTTTTTTGTGGCTTATTCTTGTACAGGAATCCACGACGAGATAAAGGAGGAGGAGGAGGAAGAAGACGACGACGAATATGAAGAAGATGAAGAGAACTTATCAGTAGAAAATATGAAAAGCCCATCAAGCCTCTTGGCCCTTCCTAGGGTTCAAAAGCTGTTCAAGAATTTCAAGAACTTCTCTAATATATTTGGTAATCCACATTCTGATGCTTTAAACATGAGACTTTCCTCGGTATATTTCACGCCTTTTTCGTTTATTTCGGCTCTTATACATGCTGCTACTATGGTAGCAGAAGGAATTTTTTTCAACGTAGACCCGGGGACAAATCTTTCACTCACTGAGAAGTGAAAACCTGTGACTAGAAGATAAAAATAAGATGTTTAGTAGATTTTGATAAAAGTTGATGAAATTTGTGGTTGAAAAAGTCGTGATCTCATAAAATACGTGGTTAAAATTAATTGTTGAATTTGATTTAGATTTTAATCAGAATTTTTAGTTGAACCAAATAGGGGCCTTACATGCACGTATATCAATATTGGGTTAAAAACTTGATTCTATCAATTCCGTCGTGATTCCAAACTAACGATGATGGTAACATTCTATTTCAGTCGAGAAGGATGAGATGGAAGAAGGAGAGGCAGGAATGGAAATAGGATATCCTACCGATATAAAGCACGTGACACACATAGGATTGGATGGCTGTGCAACCTCTATCCTCTCAGAGGGCTGGAATAATCTCACTCAACCACCTGATCATGATCAGTTGCTTAATCTCCCTCAGAATTTCCCTCTGCAGATGCCATTTGATCAGCTTCCCATGGCAACTCAAGCTGATCATACTGATACACCTAATATCAAGACTTCATTGCAAAATCAATTGCAGAAATCCTTCTGATTCATCCATCTTTGCAGTATCACAATGAATCATTAGTACATATATTTGGATCTAAATGTATAAACCCATTGCATGTTTACTACTCATTTGTCTCACATTTGTGTATTTTGCTTATTTAGTACTTCTGTACTTTGTGTGATTGTGTGGGATTCATCTCATAATCAATGCTATTAGTTTTACTGTGATGTTGTGTTATACATTTGGAAATCATGTTACAAGTTGATGGCAGTAGAATTGGAAATCATTTGTGATTCTGAGCCGGGCGGACTATTAGTAGCGAAGATTAATATATCGTTAGCGTGAGGGACGGAAATTATGAGACACCAAGGTGTAGAGCGTGTGAAAATCTACAAGTCCGGGATAGCGTTCATTTGGTGGGATGTCCAAGGTTATTGTGACATTATGCCTACCATTTTAGTATGTAAAGAACAAAGAATGAGATTGTTTGAAAGAGATTATCTAGCTCGATAGTGCACAAATGGGATTTACGAATTGGAGTTTTAGTATCATTGGACTTTACTCAAACTCGATGAAACGAATAAGATAGTATTCAACTATATAAGAAGATAAGGCTAAAAATATGGGTCGCTCAACTTTGAGTGAAGATCATTTTAGTAACTTAGCTTTACTTTGTTCAAAATTCATCACTTAAGTTTAGAATTTTGTCACAACGATTTTGCCACAATGTTTTAACGCTTTCTTCTCCGTGGTTATCATCTTACATTGAGAAGTTTGGACTCAATCATTCTAAATAGTATAGTCTAGGGACCAAAGTTGCAAAGTTCCCTTTATTAATCAACTTTTTAAGCGTACGATTATAAATTATCCAATCTAGGGTTTCATCAGATTCTCTCTGTCTCCCACAATCACCGTTTAAGAGTAGCTCATCGGCAATCAATCATCAGCAAATAATCATGACTGGGAAGGCTAAGCCGAAGAAGCACACAGCAAAGGAATTAGCGGCTAAGTTGGACGCTGCAACCACCAACCGCGGCGGAGGTAAGGCGGGGCTAGCTGACCGCTCTGGTCATGAAAAGGGCGGTCATGCCAAGTTGGAGTGCCCGCTCTGCAAGGTTACCGCACCCGACATCAAATCTATGCAGATTCACCATGACGCCCGCCACCCGAAGATTCCGTTCGACGAGTCTAAGCTTAACAACCTCCACTCGGTCACCGTCGCCGTCGCCGAAACCTCCAAGCCCAAGCCCGGCGTCCGCGGCAGCTTGAAGAAGTGAATTTGCTCCTCCTGCTACTACTCTTTTATGCAATATCATGCTAGTATTGTTGATCTTTTACAGTCTTATGAATACTGTGATTTTCAATAATGGATATATTGTGAACGACCTGCTACTACGGCTCTGTGTTGTTCTAATAGTCTATTCTGGCGTTTGTTATTATGAATTTGATGTCAAATTATTTATGTTGATGAAATTATTATTATTCCTCTATGCGCTTTTTTATTTAACTATTATCTTTTGGGGGAGAACTCAGTTTTTATTTACTACGTCAACAGGGGAAGCCAATGTTGTTATAAAGTTGAACTTTTGATAGGGTGAAAATGATAACTGAAAATTCGCTATCAGGTTAATATTTCTTTTTGCTATTATTGCTGCTATAGCATGTAAATTTCAACTTTTAGATGTATGGGTAGGGCTATTTTCAGGTTTATTAATTGAAGTTGTCTTCAACTTTGATTTCCTGTTACTGTTAATAATGCTAATGCATGTGTTATTGTTGCAATATATTATGGTAATCTTGTTTACACCTGTTTATTCATGGCAAAAAAAAGGCTGGTTTTGATGTCAGGGTCTATTGTAGTTAAACTTTGCAGGTTGGTTATGATTGAGAGTTCTGTGACTTAGTTCAAAAAAATAAGAACACAGAAGAAAAAGACTTAGGAAGATTGATTGTTTGTGAGAATAGTGTTTTTGATTCCCGTTCTGCTTATTTTCCAATTATTTTTCGTATATGTGTCATGGGGCTTATAATACCAGCATTTACTAACTAGGGTTAGAGTTTATTTTACTTGTATATGAATAAGAATTGTTCTAATGTCGGTGCCTGTTGGCTTAGAAGATATTTGGTGTTCTAGGCACACACAGCCTTTAATACTGTTGATGTATTTTCCACCGCCCGGATTCAGTAATGTATTTGATTGATACTCGATGCTCTTATTTCTCAGTTTCCAAGGCTGTTTTATTTGAGGATGACAGATGACTATATGTCCGTTTTCTCTCGAACGAGTATACTTTTAATTGTGAGTTTGAACTTGCTGGATGCAACGAGGTCGTGGTGGGCCATGTCTATCTTTTTACAAATGCTGTGATTTTTTAAAATGGATCAAGATCTCTGTTGAGGCAGGTGGTGTATTCTCAGGCCTTCTATGTAGCCATATCTGAAAAGAATAATAGCCTCCGTTTGGCAAAATTTATAAATATTTATATATGGTTGTACTTTATTTTCGACCACATATTCAAATGGATCCACAAGTAGTATCCTCTTATCACTAGTCATTTCTATATATTTATAAACAAAACCGTTTAAAAATTCTTCGCAAAAAGACTTGGTGAAAGCAAATATTTCTTTGCGCCTTCACAGCAACTGATCAGAAGCAGATCAATTATTTAGGCTGTCTCATTTACACAGAAAACTAAAAGGCTACATTTTAAAACATGTTTCCAGTTAAAAAACAAGTGGGAAAATCGCCAGATAGTTTAATAAACTTGTCTTAGCTGGTAGTATAATAATTTTCGTAGAACTTGTCTCTTCTTTATGCCTCTTCACCTCCCTTCAAATGCTACTACCAATTCGTGTGTTATAATTGTAGAATTGAGAAGTTACTTTCATGATTTTTTGTGGTGGATATCTGGAAAAGAAATTTCATTGACTTTTCTGGAGAAAGCTACGTTTTCATTCAGAGAAATGGTGCTTGGTTTTAGAAGATTTGAGTGATTTTAAGGAGGCTCGAGTGTTGAGCTGTGGTTGAAGTTCAGAACCTGTAACTCTGTTGTTCTTGCCCATGCAAGACAGTAAATATAGCCCTGGAATTTGGAAAATACAATTCCTTTATCAGGGGCTTGGCGAAGACCCCTATGAATTAGGCATGTTGCTGATGATGAACATGTTAATGCATTTTGGAAAGGGGGGTGTCTTCTCCTACTTTTTTTTTTTTTTGCTTGATGGGAACTAAATCATTGAGTAATGTTGGTATTAGTGTTCCTTCTGATCTGTTGCTAAGAAATTTCTATCTAGTTCTGGTTGGACATCCAGAGCTTGAAGATTGGCTTTTTAGGACTGTTGTAGTAGATGTAAAGCAGTTTAGATCCTATCCTTGTCAAGTAGACAAGGCCATATGGTTCTTCTTTGATGGTGGAACTTTTTTTCGTTTAATCTGTTTTCTGGCCTGGTCAGGCACAAAATGAAAAGGATTTTTTTGTGCTTCTTTTGCAGATATTATGCACAAACAGGTATATTTGGAATTTTCTTTTGTATACTGTACGGTGTTACTAAATTTTGATCCTTGCAACGCTATGTTGCAACAAACATGATATTTCAAAGCTTCTAAATGCTGTGGAGATGTAAAAACTGTAAATCATGTCCTTTTTCCAGGTCAAATTGGATTCATGATTTGGATTGTTTTGGTGGTAGTACTGAAAACTCACCGTCCCAGGTCCGTATAGGCATTGCATCAGAGCTATTTTTGCCTTGTTTGTTTGTTGGAAATTTTGTTATGACCTCTAATAACCGGTTAAGAATGGTTGAGCTTGTCCAAAAAAGTTGTTTTCCGACTCTCGTGTGGTTAGGCAGAATTGCAAACTGGTTCTGCAAAAAGTCCTGGTTGCATTTTTACTGTTTTCAGCGAATTCTTGCATCTTTCCACAAGACCACTCTTATATGACGGGGGAGAGTACTATTTGAACTTAGGGGACGAGTAAGTGCTGGTTTGATAGTGTTTATAAGATCGTTTATAAGTTGTGGATCGTACAAAATACGTTGAATATAAATAAATAGTAAGTTCATGAGTGGATAAAAAGTATGTTTGATTAGTTTAAATTATAAACTTTGCCAGACATTCTGTGTGTCTTCCCAGGTGTTGTGAACCTATGGACTGTGAGATATGTTTGATGGGTGAACTCCTCATCTTCATAAAAAATCAACAATAATTAATTACTATGCCCACTACTCGTGAAAAAGTAAAATATTTAATACCATTCAAATTCAGAAAAGTGGAATACAACTAATGAGTGTATATGATTGAAGAATGTTATTCTAAAAGTGCACCTTGCTTAATTACATCAACGATTAATTATTTATTTGTGTGAAACAGTGTTTGATCACTAATTAATTATTGTTTTGATTAAGGATTAATTTTCAGACAAAAAGCTGGAAAAGTAAAGCTTAGTCTAATAGATTTCACATAATTAACATTAAATTTGAGACAAATGTCTTGCTAAAAAAAGTTTACATATAAGCAAGTTTACTTTTAAATAAATAAATATTTTTAACGGTTAAAAGTAAATTACTTATTTTGATATTATATTAAGACGAAATTTATAAATAAGTGATTTTTTTACTTCAAAATAGTAATATATTCAAACACGTTTTCATTTGAATCGCTATTCCACAAGAAGTATCAAAATGTCTACTTTTTACTTTAGGACCCTAAGCCGAAAATACTTTTACAGAAGTGATGCTTCAATATGTCTTAAAGTAGACAAACGACTTCTTCATATAATGGTTGGTTTCTAAAGGACCCTCCTAATTTCCTCGAGGAAGTATTCTTGAAGGGTGATTGACTAATACCCGTTCTTTCCGGACATAGTCATACAAGGAATTTATGTATTCTTTAAAGGAGGATTTTTTATGCTTTAGTTGAATGATTCATAAATATAAACGAGATTAATATTTTTTTATTGAAATTAATATAATCCAGAGATAGCAATTCGGAAATACGAACTTGTCTTTGACAAGAATTACATTTAACATTATTTCCTCAAACGTAAACAAATTCACACTTCACTTTTACAACCATCAAATAATGAAAGAATACAAACACAAACAGTAGCAGAGATGCAACAAACAAAGCCCGGCGCACGTTAGCCAAAAAAGTACTTAAATCAGTTCACGAAACGGCAGTTCCTCCTGATCTCTCCTTTGTTACCAGTGAGAACGTCAATGGATCCCATGCGCACCATAGCAGCCCCAAACTTTTTCTCCCAGACATTACCATACTTAACATTGTTCACGACAAATTTCCTAGTCAAGGGACTGTCCAGCAATGTCTGGTCCGAAGTCAATAGCCCCCTACGACTCTGCAAATTTGTATAATACTTATTATCCAATCGGGTTGGAGTTTGAATATCCAGACTCACAATCGGGTCAACCCCGCTATTCGCTGGGGGAGGGCATCTGGTTTTCAAGAATGCGGCATAAGCAGAATCCAAGGAAGGGTCTTGTGGGTGTGTTGCATTGAAACTGTAAAGACGGCTCGAAAATGAAGAACAGTGAGAGACACCAATGGAGTGTGCACCAGATAGTGTAACCATTTCATCAAGTGACAATCCCTTTCTTTTGAAGTTGTCTTCAAGTTGCTTGGCGTTGAAGAAAGGTGGAGGGAGTTCCTGCAGAACTTCGGAGCTTAAAGAAACACGGCCATCACGTCGTCCAGCTTGGACGTCATAGCAAATGCCTCCAACTTTAAGGGCGCTGTCACGAGCAGCAAATGCAAGAATGTCTGCACATGAGACAGTTTTAGGACATATAGCCTCTATCAGAGCTTTAGCCTCGTCTATTACCTCGAACCCTCTAAGGCTCGGGTTATTCGCCAAATTATCTTTCTCAGCAGCTGGTTTTCCAGGTATTGAATCCAGCAACAGCGAACCATCACAACCCTGAAAAAATTTAAGCACGATATTATCAAATAATTTAATCTTTTTGAGATGCAACAAATTATTTAACAATTACGTACTCTAACAAAGCAGTCGTGGAAATGCATTCTAATGAGCCCAGCAGCGATTCCTGGATTGAGTGACACAGCTTTGTTCACGGCATTTCTTACAATCTTCTCGGCAAGAGGACATGTTTTCACGTAAAACCCGACTTTGAGTGGTGCTACTTTCGCCGGCGGTGCATGTTTAGGTTCAGCCAAAACAGATGTAGAAAGAGAGAAAACCACCATGCAAAAGAGCAGTGCAGCTACTGCAACCTTCGAAACTTTGAAATTCATCATCTCCTTCGATTTTCGCAAAGGAAACAGAAACTGCTGGGAGTACTGAAGAAGATAGAGATGGATATTGAATTTCTGAATAAACGAGAGAATTTATAACTGGAAAAATCAGAAAAAAAAAAAAAAAATTGCTTGTGAGAAGAATTAATTATAGTTTTACATCGTGCCAACTGCAACTGCAACGTTTGAAGCTTTCTTGAAAGAACCATTCATTCCAGCTAACATCCTTCCCTCTAAATTCTAATTCCTCAGACCCTTTTCAAAACCATTTGAAACCTTCTTATATAATTATATATAGTGAAAACGTTAGCTGTTTATATGCCAACAAGTGGCTTAATTTGATTTTGTTTGACTTTCTCACATTAATTATAACTTATAATTTGTTTATACTTCAACTTGGAAGTTGTTTACATGCTTAATTTGGATTTAATAATTCTAACAACCATATCTATAGACTTGAATGTTTGGATTAATATTAGTAGGGATTAAACAAAATATTTGTCTGTTCGTACATAGAAAGGCAATGTTCAAAATCAAATGCAAATGGGGTACTTTACGCGTGTTTCTTTACTTAAATCAGAATAATGAATGAGATGTCGAACTCCACGACTACTAACGATATCTTTTCACGTATTTATTTGTTAAATAATTTTGTTATTAAAAGTAAAAACATTTAAAAAATTCTTTAGCTCCTGTTTGGTGAGAATTAAAATCAGATTTTTCGTAAATTTTGATAAAAATTGATGAAATGTGTTGTTGAAAAATTGTGGATCTCATAAAATATGTGGTTAAAATTAATTATTGATTTTGATTTAAATTAAAATCTTGATTTTAATCAATACCTGACATGGGCTTAATTTTCTTCTCTTATTGTACATTTAGTTGGATAGTTTTGAATAAATGTCGCATTTAAATTATACCTGAATGGCGGCCGGCGCGGAAGGAAGAAACCTAAGAGACTAAGAAGACACTCTTATCTTAGGTCCTGTTTTATCGGAAGTTTCTTTGGTCGAATGAACTGTAAGAATCTAACACTTGGTTCAAAGTTCTCTCAATTTCAATTGCAGTGACGGAGTCGATTGGCATCTCGATGTCGACTCTTCACATCATGGGGTTGAATAAGGTCCTAAGGGTTCAGTTGTTCGTCGATTAAAGTGTAAAATTAATCTTATTAGGTAGCTTATCTTCCCTTAATAATAGCTAATTAAAATAATCATACTGAATTATACATCCATTCTATGGATGTGATGAATAATAGGTTAAATTCACCAATGGTCATTTAACTTTATATTTAGTGTTATCATGGCCACCCAATTTTACACATAATGTCACCATAGTCATCCAATTTTATACATAGTGTTACCCAGGCCACACAATTTGATTTTATTTCACTATAACCATCCAATAATTCCAATTTCATATCAAGTTTCACCGTAGTCATCCAATTTCATATAATATTTCATCATGATCACCCAACTTCAAATCTGACGGGATCGTTATATATGAACGTGGAAAATGCTTTAACACGCAAAACAAAAATGTTCAGACACCGACAACATGTTTCAATGTGGTTGTATATAAATCATCAACTATAAGCAATTCAATCAAAACAAGATGATCTAAAATCAAGTAAACATGAATGCAAAATAAGCTGTAGAATATCGAAAATGGCTTTTAAGTGTAAAGAGTTGTATTAGATTCAAATGTTACAAAAGTTTTTTATTTATAGAGTTCTAATCAAAATGATAACCGTTGGATAAGAATCATGTGGTCTCATCTCACACGTCGAAACATCATATCACTAGTTTGCTACGCATTTAATATATTGACAATTGGTTAACCACCCTACGTCCTAAGCTGATTGATTTGACAATCATTATTACAAACGTTACGTCAATCATTCCTAAAAATTGTCTACAGATCATTTGAGAACCAACGAAGACTTCGGAATAGTGAACTTCGGAATGGAGAGTTTTGGAATCTTTTCTTTAACTTCGCCACTACTTTACCCTGTCACTCCGTCCAATCGAGATCTTCGTTGACTTTGTCAACTTGAATTATATCCCACGTAATCTTAATCTGGAGCCTCGGTGACAAGACGTATAGGAATCATAACTATTAAACAATTTATCTACCACACATTTCTATCCCATTCTAATTTCAACAACTTATAATTATATTCAAACAAATACTAAAAACCCATAGAAACCAAAAAAAAAAAGTGTCGTATGGTCGTACACGAAAATTGTCATCAAGAATATTCATGCACGTAACAACACATTAGAATAAATCACACCTCCAAAAACAATTTCTTTCCCAAGAATGGGGTTAATGAAATTAAATGGTGCGACATGCCAAACGGCGAAACATCAAACTCAATTTAGTCGTGGCGCACGTTGGCCAAATAATTAATTAATCAGTTCACGAAACGGCAGTTCTTCCTTATCTCTCCTTGTTTGCCAGCAAGAACATCAATGGAACCCATGCGCACCATAGCAGCTCCAAACTTTTTCGCCCAAATATTACCATACTCAACATTGTTCACGACCAATTTCCTAGTCAAGGGACTGTCCAACAATATCTGGTCCGAAGTCAATAGCCCCCTATGATTCTGCAAATTTGTATAATATATATTGTCCAATCGGGTCGGGGTCTGAATATCAAGATTCGTGATCGGGTCAACCGTGTTATTCGCCGGGGGAGGGCATCTAGTTTTCAAGAATGCAGCATAAGCAGAATCCAAGGAAGGGTCTTGTGGGTGTGTTGCATTGAAACTGTAAAGACGGCTTGAAAATGAAGAACAGCGAGAGACACCAATGGAGTGTGCACCAGATAGTGTAACCATTTCATCAAGTGACAGTCCCTTTCTTTTGAAGTTGTCTTGAAGTTGCTCGGCATTGAAGGAAGGTGGAGGGAGTTCCTGTAGAACTTCGGAGCTTAAAGAAACACGGCCATCACGTCGTCCAGCCGGCACTTCATACCAAATATTTCCAGCTTTAAGGGCACTATCACGAGCAGCAAACGCAAGAATATCTGCACACGAGACAGTTTTCGGGCATATAGTCTCTATTGTAACTTTTGCTTGGTCAATCACCTCGAACCCCCTGAGGCTTGGGTTATTCGCCAAATTATCTTTCTCTGCGACTGGTTTTCCGGGAACTGAATCCAACAATAGTGAACCATCACAACCCTGAAATACAAATATGAACAGCATATGAGAAAAAATATACGAGTAGTTGACAAAGCAGAGCCTGAAATTGGATAGGTACCTACCCTGACAAAGCAGTCATGGAAATGCATTCTAATGAGACCAGCAGCCATTCCTGGATTGAGTGACACGGCTTTATTCACCGCATTTCTTACTACCTTCTCAGCAAGTGGACATGTTTTCGCATAAAACCCGACTTTCAGTGGCGCTACTTTTGCCTGCCGTGCATGCTTAGGTTTAGCCAAAGCTGGTTTGGAAAGAGAGAACACGACAAGGCAAAAGAGGAGTGCAACTGCTGCAACCTTCGAAATTTTGACATTCATCTTCAGTTTCTTCTTCTTCACCTTCTTAGTTTTTTCGCGAATGAAATTTTTACTCGAGAACTACTTGAGAAGATTGAGAATATGGATATTTAATTGACAAGAAACAAGAGAATTTATAGAGAAGAATTGATGTGGGGGCAGAATTGATTAATAGTTTTGATCATAGAAAAATTAACGCGTGCCGACGTGCCAACTGCAATTTTTGAAACTTTCTTGGGCATGTCTGTATTTGAACAATTCACAAGTTACACCATTTCCTCTTCCTCCCATGGACAGGTCATTTTTTTTTCATCTCACTCATTTGAAAGTTTCTAGTTTAATTATATATTGTAAATAAGCTATTAATTATTTGTTTTTGGTGGATTAGGTTGGTTTGACTTTCGCCAAAAATCATATCTTTTTGCAGTATTGAGATATTTTGATTTTATATTAAGACCTTGTTTGATCTTAATTTTTTTTAAAAATCCATTTTTCTCTTTCTTCTTTTCAGTCACATATTCTTCAATAAAATAATATTATACGCAATTCAAAAAAAGTTTCTTCATTACGAGGAATGTGTCGAGGGCTTGATTTAAAAAATCTAATTAGCAATCGAATCAGTAGACTTGAGAATTAATATTAAAATTAATGTGGATTAAATATAATATTAGTTGGATTTTAGTAAACTCTATGTTGGAAAGTTCGTATGAACGAAACTTTATGCGTGTTGGTTTTCTTAATTAAATCACATTAATCCTTGAGGACATCATTGTTAAGGGATGGATTTCACGTCAATTATATATCGAAATATAGACCAATATATAAGGTATTGTACTATTTCTCTTAATAACATTGATCTTTTAATATGAAATTCTAAGTAATCTGAATATGATATCATATCTCATTAAGCATTAACGAGCAATTCGATCATATTAAGATTCAAAACGAACACACGAATTTCAAGATTAGTCGGTTCAATTGAGCGACCATTTTGCGGGACATGCTAATAAATAAATCCCATATTAATTAAATACCAAAATATAGATCAACATATAAGGTGTTTGATTACTTCTTTTCGAGATTGACATGAAACTTTAGGAGATTAATAATCATAAGCTGTATCTTACAAGTTATAAGTAATTATTCATAAAGTTTTGGTCATAAAACATTTCATGAGAAAGGTAAATTATCGGATAAATGAATATGATACACAAGGTTTCACGCTTTAGGGGTTGTTTGACAAAGTTTTAGATAAAAGTTTTAATAGATTTTTGTAAAAATTGAT
>CAIGRB010149494.1:235224-254628 GCA_903798255.1 Fraxinus quadrangulata
CTAAAAACTCATTTTTAGTGTCTGTTTGAAACCCCCCCCCCCCCACCCTCTCCCTCTTTTATTTTTTTATTTTTGATAAAAATACATTTTGAAATAGTATTTTAATAGAGAATGTGTGGTTAAAAAATAAGGAAGAATTTTGAGTTAGCGTGAAATATTATTTTATTAAAAAATATGTGATTGAATATAAAAAAGAGAAAAATGTATTTTGAAAATAGTGGGGACCAAACAAGGGCTTAATCATACATTTTTCAATAAAATGATTTTACACATAAACACAATTTTTTTTAATCACACATTCTTTAATAAAATACTATTTCGAAATGTATTTTGGTCCAAAAATGGTGCTCAAACAAGGGGAAAGTGACATAATAGAAAGAAAGAAAAAAGGAAAAATTAGTGTTATTATAATTCTTATATTATTTTATTGGTTCTAAGTTTTCAAGTGTTTTAAATAGATAAAAAGTAAGAATCTTTACCAATCATGCCATATTTTTTGACCAAATTATAAGTTAAAAGTTATTTTGACCAAATTATAAGTTAAAAAAACTTTACCAATCATGTCATAATTTTATGTCAAAATGATGAACATAGAAATGAGTAATACTATTTAACCTCTGAGATTATAATTTCCTTAATGTGACTTTAATTGGGATGACAATTGGGTGGGTATATGACAAGTCGATCAGGTGGGTAAATGACAAGTCGATCATTTTCATCCTCGTTCTATCGAATATTTTTATCATTTTATCTCATTTTCATACTCAATTAAAGTGGGACAGGACAGAATCAGGGCGGGGGCGGGGCAAATTCCCTGTCCCATTTGTCGTCTCCTTTATTTTTTCTTTATTATATTTTTATTTTTTTATATCTTTAATTAGTAATTATTATTATTATTTTCTTCTAATTTGTTAAAAATAATTTAGTTCTCTTTATAAATAATAATAAATCTTTTATTTTTATTTGATAAAAAGTTTAAATTTAAAATTAACTTTAAATTAGTGAATAGCAAGATGAGGCTATATTTTTCATACCCGTCTCATAATCGCTTCAGGATAACGCCCACGTCACATCCTCATTTGTTTACCCAATTAGGCAGGTAATCTCCATCATATTCGGGACGGGACTTCCTGAATATTGAATTGAACAAATGTTTTTAGCGTCCCTAAACTTTAATTCCTATTATCATCTAACACCAGTCACCAGTGAGCCTGAATAGTATGATTCGAGTAGTCTCCTCCAAAAATCTCGTATAAATATAACTCAACAAATCGCGTTTTTACATCGTCTCTTCCCTTTTCTCTCCCCCTCCGTTAACGCACGCAGAGTCTATTCGGACTCCGCCTTCGCTTCGATTCATCTCGTTCTTGTTTATGAGGTAAAAAATTATTTACAATTCATAATCCTTCTCCCGTTGGACCTTATCGCTTTGTTACAATTTTTTTTTTCTTGATATGGTCTCAATTTTATATTCAGATCTGTTTTAGTACTCTGTTTTCATGATAAAAGTTAGGTTATTAGCTTTTCTTTTTTCAAGATTTGTAATTATTTGGTCCGTTAATTTATTCGGTTTTGTGGAATATTTAGATCTGGAAATGTTTTGATTTCATCTTCGAATTTTATTAATTTTAATTTTTTGTTTTCTCGTTGTAGAGATGTAATAGCTAGAAGGGTTCGTTTCTTTTTCCTTTTTCTTTTTTTCTTTTTATTTTTGTTAGTATTTTTTTTAATTTTTTTTATATCGAGAGATCTAAATGAAAATTGTCTTTTACTTTTAAGTTTTTGATTCAAGTGGTGGTTGAAATGAGACTCATAATTTTTCTTTCATCTCTTGTTCTCATGCAGCTCGAAGGAGAGACCCACTCTCGGGTAAGATCATTTCCTTTTTAAGAATTACATTTTATGGAATTATTTGCAAGAGGATGATGATAAATTTCAATTATTTTGTACACAAGAAGTAGCAACACTAAGTTGTGTCTCATTCTAAATAAATAGAATCATACTCTGAATTTCTCAATACATTTATAACTAAGTCTACAAACAAGTTGTATGAGATTAAATATCTGCAATATCGTCAAGTAATATCAATTTTCGTCTGCCTATTCTTCTTCTAAGAGTTTTCTTGAGTTAACATTGATCTTTTAAACAAATATGTATTCATCATTCTATGCAATACAGGCCCTTACTATCAAATCCAATTATTCCCTTGATTTATCTTCAATTGGTCATTTTTTCATCCTTAAACAGACACTGAGTACCACAAAACATGGTCTAGAAACATCTCTGAAGAATTTCTTTTTTTAATTTGACAGGTAATTTTTGATTAGTCAGAATTCTTAATTGTTTTCTGCATCTTGTCCATCTCATTCTAATCCTATCCATTATACTCTCTTAAAAGTTATCATTCATTGTTAAGAGTTGGACTTATATACTATTATGTATCGTTTTTCTAGTGATCAGATAAAAATGATTTTGTGTTTTGAATTCACTCGAGGTCTCTTATTGTTATTTTGTGATTATTATGTTGTATTTCTAAACATAAAAATGCTAATATGTTTTAACAATAGCAGTGTTTCTTCATTTGTTTCCGAATGATTTTACTACCGTCACAGATTCCATTACTTATTCTGATGTTTTCCTGCAAATGAATCATATCTAATTACAGTGGTACGCGGATTAAGACCCGCAAACGGAATATTGCTGCGCCGCTGGACCCTGCGGCATTTTCGGATGCAGTGGTCCAGATTTATCTGGATAATGCTGGTGATCTGGTAATCCTTCATGTTTTTAAATTGTAGGTTGTTTATTCTACCTTACTCGCCACTTTCATTTCTTTGCATGTACGTGCCCTATTGCGAGCGTGCACGGGCATGGGGGCAGGTGTAGAATGAGTGGAGCAACTGACGTTTGAGTGTTGTGCAGGAACTTGTTGCTAAGAGCATTGAATCCTCAGATCTAAATTTCTTAAGATACGGTGACACCTTTTTTGAGGCAAGTAGCTTGGATATTTTTGTTCCTTAATAATTTTGCGATAGTATTAACTGGCAACATGTTTGTAATCAGGCCTTTTCTTCTGGCTACAGAGAAACTAGCCTATTTTATTGTGTGCATGCATGTAAGCCTGTAAGGGTATTCTCCATTGCTACAAAAATAGGGTTGAATGGTGTTTGTGCGCCAAACAGGTGAATAATATCCTGAATGCTAGTTAGTATATGGTTGTACGTGTCAACAAATTAATGGGAAAATTGCACCTAGAGTCTTCATTCTAGTCCCTAATTTCAAGTTGTAGAACTTAGGTCCTCAACAACGGATTCCTTCAACTAAAATTAAGGACACATAATTGCTTTCTTGAACAAAATTCTTTACGACTTTCTGATCCACCTGAATTTAAAATCTAAACTAGAGGAATCCACTGTTGGGACCCAAAAGCTACAAAATTGAAAGTTGGTGAACTAAAGTCCAAGAAAAATTGAATGAAGAAGTACAGATGAGGACCATAGGTGCACTTTTGCCTAGAAAAATCGCATACAGCTGTAGATGAACTAACAAAACACATCATCCCTAAAATAGAAAGGGGAAGAAGAAAAATAGAGGTGACTTTGGCTACAAGCATAGCAAATTTGTTCAACATTGAAAAAAGAACAAAGTTTAAAGACTGTTATGGGACATTGCATTGATCTTTAGAGGAAATGGCAACCAAGTACTTAGCTCGTAATCCTGAGCTATGATCACTTGCCCTTCTAAAAATCATGCGAGACATGTTTTGTGTCGTGGCTGTGCTTCTTAGCATGCTGTAGCTTGTACTTACATATTGCATCATTACAGGTTGTCTTTACTGGGGGGCGTACACAACCAGGCACAACTAAACCGGATGAAGGGGAGCGCCATCCTTACTCTATAATTGATTGTGAGCCAAAACGGGAAGTCATTTTACCATCTGTGATATATATTCAAAAGATCCTGCGGAGAAAGCCTTTCCTTATAAAGAATCTTGAAAATGTTATGCAAAGATTCTTGCAGTCATTGGAGCTTTTTGAGGAAAATGAAAGCAAGAAACTGGCAATTTTCACCGCTCTTGCTTTTTCCCAGAAATTGTCTGGTCTCCCTCCGGAGACTGTTTTTCAGCCACTACTCAAAGATAACCTTGTTGCAAAAGGGCTAGTTCTCTCATTCATGACAGATTTCTTCAGGGAATATTTGATTGACAATAGTCTTGATGATTTGATTCTAATCCTGAAACGGGGTAAAGTGGAGGACAATCTTTTGGACTTTTTCCCGTCTGCAAAGCGGACGCCCGAAGCTGTCTCTGAGCATTTCACGTAAGCACACTACTCTGAACTACCAAGGATTTGCAGTTAAATTGAACTCGTCATTGTGCATCAACTAAATGAATTGACTAAAATGAACGCTTTTGATTTACATTGCATATAAGAATGTTGTATGATCAGTTATTCAATATATTCTTATACCACTTGGGACCCGAAGTATATTTTGTAATGATTGATACTTTAAAAAACTTGGAAGAAATTCCGTTAAAAGATTAAAAAAAAGCCAGGCTGCTTCTGCGAAGAAGCCTTCCTTTTGCTTTGTTAATGGAGTGTATGACTCTCAGGAATGTTGCAGCTACACTGCCGGGTTATACCCTCTTATGCATTATAATGCGTACATGTAGATAGTCAAGGGTAAACAAACGATGATGTCGAAATATTCAGTTTCAACTTTCAAAGCAAATGCTTGAGAGTTACTGATGTGACATTTATTTGGCAATGGAGTTATTGTCACTACAGGTAGAAGAAGATTCATGCAATTCTTTTTCTACTTAACTGGTCTACTATAATTTGCGTTGTCATATTCTCTGCTTCTGATGAGCAAAGGTGTATTGGAACATTTGGGATAAAATGCATTGACTCAAGAAGTGGACTCCTACTTTTTACGTGGTAACAGCAAGTGTGATTGTAACAATGGGTGGAGTGAGTATTAATTAAGTTAATGCTGGTAAACTGTTGAAATGGAAAACTCTGTTTTTTGTGCATTTAGTCTAGGTACATATCATTTCAGATTTAACTTCCCTGACAATTTTGAGATTCTGGAGTTGTACATCTGAGTTTTCCAGATATAGAAGTGCAGTTTAGGATCTTGTTGTCTTGCAAATTTATTCTTTAATATATTGCTTATTTGCTTTACACCGAACTGTCTCTTCTTTAATATATTGTTGGAAATTGCAAGCCAGTCCCATCTTGACATTGTAAGAAGCTTGTGTTCACCAAAATTGTGAGAGTGGGGTGTAATCATTCAACTTATCGACTTCTGCAATTTAACCAGTTGAAATTTCTGTTTATGCTGAACTTAGTTATCTTTGACTTGTGTCTCAGTAAGGCAGGACTTTTACCCTTAGTTGAATATAATGAGAAGAAGATATTTGAAATGAAGTTGAAGGAAATGAAATCTGTGCTAACAAGCCAGATGGCAGAGGAAGCTGATATATCTGAAGTCATAGAAACTGTGAAGCAACATGTCAAAGATGCAAAATTGCCAGATATTGAGGTCGTCAGGATTCTTTGGGATGTGATGATGGATGCTGTGCAGTGGTCTGGAAAGAATCAGCAGCAGAATGCTAATGCAGCTCTTCATCAGGTATGACTCGGAACTCACTCGTGAATGCTTGAAATTAGCACAATTTTTGTAGTTCCTAAACATGATGTTTCATAGCTGTGTACTTATTTCACTGTGAAAAATAACCACAGCGAGCTAGTAGGTTTGTTATTTGGAATCAGACTGCCTAATTTTATAATATAAAGTAAAATCAGTGTTTTGTTTGATTCTCGGTATTAGCGAATCGTGACATGGATTTGTGTGGCCATATTAAAAAAATAAAAATAGAGAATGTAACTAGGAATCAGAGATAGAAAAGTGCAACATCACATTATTGTAAGCCGTGTCTCGCCATAGACTTTTACATCATCTTTAGCTGCTGTGAAGTTCTCATAGTAATTTGCTTTGTATACGTATTAGTTCTCTACTATCGATTTTGAATGGATTAATTATAATTAATTAAATTAGTAAAACCTGTTGGTCGCATCAAGGATAACTAGAAATTGTCAGTCAGTTCCCGAATTTTTTTGGCATGTCGATCTTTGGTCAAGAATGCAAAGTTTAAAGATTAACATAACGCAAGCTCATCAACTTCACTGACGACTTTGCTCGTGCTAGTAAAATGTTTAGTGGGTTGATTAGTAATGATTATTTGTGTGTTCATCATTTATAGAAGCACCCATTGTTTAAACAAGGATTTTAAAAAAATTTCTAAATATTTTTCTTCCCTCGATCTAATTTAGGTGAAAACATGGGCAAAATTACTTAATACTTTCTGCACTTCTGGAAAGCTAGAGCTGGAACTCCTTTACAAGGTTCAGGTCCAGTGCTACGATGATGCAAAGTTGATGAAAATATTTCCAGAAATTATAAGGTCACTTTATGATCAGGATGTGCTTGCAGAAAATACCATTCTTCACTGGTTTCGTAAGGGAACAAACCCAAAGGGCAGGTGTGCTACTAAATTTATCGTGGTTTTGACATTGCTCTTTTCTTCTCTCCATCTCGCGGGTTTTGTTTTGTTGTTGGTTATTATTTTTTCACATTGCTACACAGGCAAAGCTTTGTGAAGGCATTGGAGCCCTTCGTAAAATGGCTGGAGGAAGCAGAAGAAGAGGAATAAGTTCGTGGTGATATTGCAACTACCTTGTTTTGAGTAGATGCTCTCTTATGTTGAATGAATGTTGACTCCTTTAATGTTCGTCAAAAATTGCTTATGCATCCGGTATAATCAAAGATTTTAATTGCTTCTTGATGTTACGGTTAAAAAAAAAAACTTGATGTGATGTGTGCTTTACTCGAATAAAGAGCAGACTGTTTAGTTTTTCTTTATGTTTGGATTGTTACCAGAGTTTGACGTCTGAGGATCGTGCATCACTGGTTGGTGAAAATGGATTACGATATGGTGGGTGGTTCAAGCGCTGAAATAAATGACATGGATATCTATTGAACTACGTGTCATGATTTTATTCATTTATTTATTTTTACAACGCGTTATCTTCTCAATAAACAGCTCTCATATGAAAATTCCAATCTCAATGCTATTGAAACAATTGGTAGCGTTAATTAAAGTAGTTGCTCCCTTGATGAAAATCAATGAAATTTTTTGAGTTGAAGCATCTCAGTCTTGTGAACCAATTTTTTAGATGTAAATATTGGCAGTACTTTGTGAAGGTATTGGAGCCCTTCGTAAAATGGCTGGAGGAAGCAGAAGAAGAGGAATAAGTTCGTGATGATATTGCAACTACCTTGTTTTGAGTAGATGCTCTCTTATGTTGAATGAATGTGGACTCCTTAATTTTGTTAGTAAAAAATTGCCTATATATCCGTATAATTAAAGATTTTAGGGTGTGTTTTACACCCATTTTGAAGAAGAATAAATTCTGGAATAGTGATGGGAAGAATGTGTGGTTAAAAAGTAATAAGAATTTTTGGGTTTATGTGTAATATTATTTTATTGATAGAATGTGTGATTGAAATGAAGAAAGAGAAAAAAATGAGAAATAGAATGGGAAGATAATGGATGTCAAACAGGGGCTTAATTGCTTCTTGATGTTATGGTTAAAAAAAAACTTGATGTGATGTGTGCTTTACTGGAATAAAGAGCAGGACTGTTTAGTTTTTCTTTATATTTGGATTATTACAAGAGTTTGACGTATGAGGATCGTCCATCATTGGTTAGTGAAAATGGATTACGATATGGTGGTTTAACTGTTGAACTAAATGACATGGATATCTATTGAACTGCGTGTCATGATTTTATTTATTTATTTATTTTTACAGTGCGTTATCTTCTCAATGAACAGCTCTCATATGAAAATTCCAATCTCAATGCTATTGAAACAATTGATAGCGTTAATTAAAGTATAGTTATTCCCCTGATGAAAATCAATGAAAATCCTTGAGTTGAAGCATTTCAATCTGGAGAACCAATTTCTTGGATGTAGACGTTGGCAGTGCTTTGTGAAGGCATTGGAGCCCTTCGTAAAATGGCCGGAGGAAGCAGAAGAAGAGGAATAAGTTCGTGGTGATATTGCGACTACCTTGTTTTGAGTAGATGCTCTCTTATGTTAAATGAATGTCGACACCTTAACGTTGTTCGTAAAAAATTGCCCATATATCCGTATAATTAAAGATTTTAATTGCTTCTTGATGTTATGGTTTAAAAAAACATGATGTGATGTGTGCTTTACTCGAATAAAGAGCAGATTGTTTAGTTATTCTTTATATTTGGATTATTACAAGAGTTTGACGTCTGAGGATCGTGCATAACTGGTTGGTGAAAATGGATTACGATATGGTTGTTTAACCATTGAAATAAATGACATCGGTATCTATTGACTGCTTGTCATGATTTTAATTTTTTATTCCTATGGTGCGTTCTCTTCTCAATGCACAGCTCTATGTGAAAATTCCAATCGCAATACTATTGAAACAATTGGTAAGGTTAATTAGACAGTATTGCGCGATATTAAATAAAAAATCAAAGTTAAAATATTGTATATTGTGTGGTCATATTAGTTCTGTTTATCAAATACTGAATTGAGTAGTCATAACCCGTATTTTTTAGATAAATGAGATTAAAATTAAATATTTACTCAAGTCAAGAATGTATAGTTAGATCCATCTTTAACTTGAAAAATTAAAATAACACTACTTCTAACAACGATGAACACCAAATTGTAATGATTTTTTAATAATTTTTATTTCTTCACTGTTATGAAATAAAAGTAATAGAAAGAGAAAAGAAAAAAAAATATAAGAGTCAAAAATCAAGTGTGTTTATTGAGAATCAATGCCATGTATTTATAGTGTCCAAAATAAGAGTTACAATTGGAATGAAGTAGACTTTCTACACTAAATAAACCTTATATATGTATCATGATAACACTAAATAATCATCAATAATTATCTCATTATTTTACAACACTTTCCATTTGATGATTTATTTGCATGATAACTGTCTCCTTAAAAATTTTGTTTGATCAAAATTCAGTGAAAAAAAATCAAACTGAAGAAAAAAGTACAATTAATTGTTCATATTTTGGAATATAAAGAAAATGCTGACTCACTAAAATCTTTTCAAGAAAACCTAATGGGACAACTTGATGAATGAAAAAAAGTACAGTTACTCCCCTGATGAAAATCAATGAAATCTTTGAGTGGAAGTATTTTAATCTTGTGAACCAATTTTTTAGATGTAGATGTTGGCAGTGCTTTTAATAAATTAGTCATATTCTCACTTGAACGAATTTGTTGAATATTGATAATGTCGTTTTTCTGAAACTTACGCCTATGAAAGAATTTTGAAAAAATACGTTTCGTCCTATTACATTTGATATAACCTCATTTGAGTTGTGCAGTAGCATTGTCTTCATACAAAATTATTGAATTATTTTTTGTTGAAGTTAATCCGCATGATACTTGGATATGATGGGTAATGTTCCTCAATATACACATTATCGGCCTATTTCATGTATTGCAATAATTTCAAAATGATTTGAGAATATTGATGTCAAGGATTGCTTCAAAGATCTCCAAGATATAACCGTTTCTCCACGTGTAAACATATATCATGTTTGTGATTTAGCTTTAAATGGTTCAGAAAGATAACATACATCTACATATCCTACTAAAGCAGATCCCAACTTTTGAGAATAAAATATTTTCAAATCAAGTACCTTTCAGGTAACGAAAAATGTGTTTTAACACCATTCCGATGTTTTTGAATTGGTGTAGATCTATATCTTGTAGAGAGATTTACAGAAAAAAAGCTATGTCGGATCGAGTGTTGTTTGCAAGTTAAGTTAAGTTAGTGCTCCAATAGCACTAAGGTATGGTACTTCAGGACCAAGAACCATTTCTTCATCTTCAAGTGGACGAAATTGATCTTTTTTTACATCAAGTGATCGAATAACTATAGGTGATACCAATTGATGTACATTATCCATATAAAAAAGTTTTAAGATTTTTCTGTATATGTAGATTGATGAACAAATATTTCTTTTGGGAAATGTTCAATCTACAATCAAAGACAGAATTTGATTTTTCCTAAATTCTTCATCTCAAATTCATTTTTTCAAATAATCTACAATTTTGTTAAGCTTTTCAAGAATTTCAATTAAATTTAAATTATCGACATAAACTGTCACAATTACAAATCTAATATTTGTTTTCTTTACGAAAACATATGGACATATATCGTCATTTTTATAACATTCATTTAACAAATATTTGTTAAGACGATTATATTACATGCGTCCGGATTGTTTCAATCCATGGAATGATCTTTGCAATTCAATTGAGAACATGGTTCTCGGGCATGTGTCATTTGTTTCTCGCACTTTAAGTCTTTCGACGAATTTCATATATATGTAAGACTTTTTACATTAGATAAAACTTATATATGTATCATGATAACTCTAAATAATCATCAATAATTATCTCATTATTTTACTACACTTTCCATTTGATGATTTATTTGCATGATAACTGTCTCGTTAAAAATTTTGTTTGATCAGAATTCAGTGAAACAAAATCAAACTGAGGAAAAAAATTACAATTAATTGTTAATATTTTGGAATATAAAGAAAATGCTAACTCACTAAAATCTTTTCAAGAAAACCTAGTGGGACAACTTGATGAATGAAAAAAAGTACAGTTACTCCCCTGATGAAAATCAATGAAATCTTTGAGTAGAAGCATTTCAATCTTGTGAACCAATTTCTTAGATGTAGATGTTGGCAGTGCTTTTGTGAATAAATTAGTCATATTCTCACTTGAACGAATTTGTTGAATATTGATATCGTCGTTTTTTTGAAGCTTACGCCTATGAAAGAATTTTGAAAAAATATGTTTCGTCCTATTACATTTGATATAACCTCATTTGAGTTGTTCAGTAACATTGTCTTCATACAAAATTGTTGAATTATTTTTTGTTGAAATTAATCCGCATGATACTTGGATATGATGGGTAATGTTCCCCAATATACACATTATCGGCCTATTTCATGTATTGCAATAATTTCAAAATGATTTGAGAATGTTGATGTCAATGATTGCTTTAAAGATCTCCAAGATATAACTGTTTCTTCACGTGTAAACATATATCATGTTTGTGATTTAGCTTTATATGGCTCAGAAAGATAACCTACATCTACATATCCTACTAAAGTAGATCCCAACTTTTGAAAATAAACTATTTTTAAATCAAGTACCTTTCAGGTAACGAAAAATGTGTTTTAACACCATTCCAATGTTTTTGAATTGGTGTAGATCTATATCTTGTAAAGAGATTTACAAAAAAAAGCTATGTCGGACCGAGTGTAGTTTGCAAGTTAAGTTAGTGCTTCAATAGCACTAAGATATGGTACTTTAGGACCAAAAATCATTTTCTTCATCTTCAAGTGGACGAAATTGATTTTGTTTACATCAAGTGATCGAATAACCATAGGTGATACCAATTGATGTACATTATCCATATAAAAACGTTTTAAGATTTTTCTGTATATGTAGATTGATGAACAAATATTTCTTTTGGGAAATGTTCAATCTACAATCAAAGACTGGTGTTTATGAGAAAACTTGAGCTACGAGTTGAGATTTGTATTTTGTAAATTCATTATTTTCATTTTTCTTTCATATAAAAATCCATTTGTATCCTACATGGATTACATTTTTAGTTGTTTCTCTAAGGAATTCAATTTTGTTTCTCTAAGGAATTTAATTTTGCCGTATGGCTTCTTTCCATTCTAGTCAATCATTTCTATGTTAACAGTTTTTAACAGATTGTAGTTCAAGATCCTCATTTTACATAATATCAAGAGTCATGTTAAAGGCGAAAATATTGTTTATAATAATATTATTTTGTTCTCATAATTTATGAGATAACATATAATTTATCAAAATTTCATTATTTTCGGACACTTGTGGTTCTTCAGGAACCACATTTTCAATATTTGATTGATCAATCTTTTCTAACGTTATTTTTTCTAAAATTTTTATTTTGGTTTTTCTCTCGTACTTTTCTTTTTTGAGGCACAGAGTCTTTTGAATCAACTGGTCGACCACGTTTCTGATGTATTTGAGATCTATTTGCTACAGCAGATTGTCCTGCAATGACATCATTTTTTGTCGAAATATTTTTTGCCGGTATATATGACTTTGTCATTTTTCTTGTGTTAAGAAATACATCTGATAATTGATTTGCAACTCTTCGTAAATGAATGATTTTTTCAATCTCTTGCTCACATTGATTGCTATGATGACCAGAGTGAGATATAGTTGTTTCGTTCGAATAAATAAATCACATGTTAAAGGTTCAAAATACTTAATAATAGATGGTGAATCAAAATCCACATAAATTTCAAGTTTTCGTTGGGGACCCATAGTACGTTGTTGGGGAAGGGGAAATAGAGACTTGGACAGACAACCAAAACCCGTAGATGAGAAATATAGGTTTATGACCAAATGTCACTTGCAAAGGTGAATGTTGATAATTGACAGTTGATCTAATATAAACCAATGACGCAGTATATAATATGGTATGACCCCAAACAGAAGTTGTGAGTTTTGTTTTCATAAGTAATTGTCTAACAGTAAGTTGTAGATATTTAATAAACGACTCCATTAAATCATTTTGTGTATGGACATGCATAACCGAATGTTTAATAACAATCTCAATTGATATGTCAATAATCATTGAATACTTGTGATCTAAATTCACTAGCATTGTCAAGACGAATAGTCTTGATTGAGTAATTGGAAAATTGCGCTTGTAATCTTATTATTTGAGCATGTAGTCTAGCAAAAAGCTACATTCCCAGTGAAAAGTAGGCAAATATGTGACCAGCTAGTAGTCTAGTAGAAGAATCAATTAATACCATAAAATAACAAAATGGTTCACACTGTGGGTGTATTGGCTTACATATATCTCCACCAATTCTTTTCAAGAAAGTTGGAGATTCAATATTGACCTTTGTAGTCGAAAGTCTAATAATTAAATTGCATTGTGAACAAATTACACATGGCTAATCATTAAGTAGAAGAATCTTTTGGTTCTTAAATGATGTCCATATGAGCTGTTTATTATTCGATGCATCATTATAGCTTGTGAATGTCCATTCGATCGTGCAGAGTATTAAACTTTTTGGGTAGTTCTTGACAATATTTGATTCAACCATTTTTATAAATGTATAATACATGTCAGATGGGAGTGTATGGATAGTTTCTTTGCCTGGTATGGGGTCCTAGAATATTGGAGAGTTCAATTTGCTAGTCTGAAATTAATTGGCACCGTTCAACTCTTTTGGGAAAGTGTTGAGAAGAGTTGAGAGCTCCTTGAGACGCCGTGCTCCCCCCATAAATTCATTAATAAGAAACATTATCCAATAATAATTAGACACAATATTGTCTTTAATTATGTACCTTTGTCAATCAAAGAAGCAAGAGTAGGGACATAAACCCCAGCAATGTAAAACCCATTACCAATAAACTCCGAAAATTGCTCGAACCACTAGAAATTAAGAGAACAAGAAATATTGATGTAATTCTCCATTAATGTGTTGTGCATGAATAATTATTTAGTATGTTGTGTTTACCTTGAGGAGAAAAAGGTAAGTATCATATGCTGTCTGTATGTCTCCCTCCGGTATTGTACTTGGACGTGTTAGCAGAATACGAGAATCCAACACCAGTCGGGGGAATCCAACTAGATAATGCTCGATACCTTTTTAGTTAAACTTATATTATTGATTGAGTTTGACATTAATGGAGAAAAATAATATTAATTTTGAATAATTACCTTAGACCAACTATAAGGATTGAGATGCAAAGCGGGCAATCCCCCTTCTTGCTTTGCTGCATCAAAATTGAATGGCCCTGTGATTAATAATATTTTCATTTTTAAATGTTAGAAGAATATCAGTAAATAATTTGAAAAAAAAAAAAAAAACGAGAGAAACAAAACCATTCTTTTAATAATGGTTATAAGTACTTTACCGAGCTCATAGAGAAAGCCATCAAAACTGGAACAACCAGGTCCACCATTGAGCCATAGAAACACTGGATCGGTCGATAGATTTCTTTCCGATACTACAAAGTAGTAATATAGATTTTTCGAAGGATGATGATAAGTGTATTTTCTACACTTGTTCGGGGCTTGAAACAATAGGATTTTATTATTCTTTTGGCAAACTACGACCTAAATTATGTTATATTGTATCTTGTAGGTAAAACTCAATGTTTGATGAAGAATTTGAGAAAAGAATGTAAAAATGGCAAAATTTAAAGTTTAAGGACCAACTTGTAAGTAATCAATAGTTGATGGATTTCAAGAAGATATTTTAAAGATTGCTAGGATGACAATTGGATGGAATTAAAATTCAAAAAGGAATAGAATATGATCAAAATCAATTTTCAATCGTACAAGATATATTCCAGATTTTTATCCAAAGATTGAGACCCATTTTTGGCACAGTAAACTTCCGAATTGAAAAAACTATATTTTTTATCAAAGTTATAGCCCTTTGAGTTATCTTTCCAACGAACTTTGAATCACATCAATCGAATATCGGGAGAGAAAGTTATGACCAAAATAATGACTGCTATGCAGAAACAAAAATCCGCGCGCCAACTTTCCTTATTTGATTTGAACTCTTTTGAAAACCAAGTTGAACGTGATTTTCAACCAATTTTTGACTCCTACAAATAAAGAGCAATAGAATACATATGGAGGACCTCCCTAGACCTAAAAATCTCTATATTATACATATTTTGGAGTAAAAGAACATAGCTAATAACGTGGAATCAAAGCGAATTGCATAGGATATTGAAGATTCTTCATCCGGATTCAAGATTCACATCAAGAACGTGGAAAATTTCTAATTCTTCATTATTTCTTCTTTCTGGATGATGATTTTCCAATTGTTCATTTGTAATTTAATTTTAAATATGTTAGGCTATTTTTTGATTGTATTGGATGAATATTTGAACCCTATTTTCATTTATTTTAATTCAAGATGTCAAATTTAGGATTTTTGTGTTATTATTTGATTGATTTTACATACCCATTGCACTGCTTATTGCTTGATCACCAATTAAGTAGTTAGTTACTTGTTGTAGTTTAGGAATATTCACGATAAGTCTAGAACTCTGTAAAATCGACATGTGTAGTTAGAATTAGGAATAATCTCTACCTACATGCAATCTTATTGATAATCTAAACAAAATGCATGACTTTCATATGAATTCGGACTAGAAATATGATCGTCTCGTGTTAGTCATAGGTTGGTGTATCTTGGAAAAGAACATTTAACATATTAGTTTTATCGATTGTCAAAAATGCATGAATTGAATAAAATGATTATTGAGAATTGAAATAGATTGAAATAGGGGGATACTTGAATCCATTACTAGTATTCATATAGATAAAACATTATATTTCTTTGCTTTCTTAGAATAGAATTAGTATAAATAACAAATCACAGCTCTCTTTTGATTTCATTACACTTCGAATTTGATAAAAACTATTGAACTACAAATTAAACCTTATTTCTCGTGGGAATGATACTCTTAACTCACATATTTTATTACTTGTACAACGATTCTGTACGCTTGCGGATTTCACGCGAACAGATGACTATCTCGATCATCAATTATAACATACCTGGCTTAATTTATGCAGTCTATATATCAAGCCATATCAGTGACTATGATTTTACATATGGACATTTTGTGTTTTTGTTCATTTATCAAATAAACCTTTTATGCATAACCTTATCTAAACTTATTGAAGCACAACACAAAGGGATTGATCATTTTTTATATTTTTTTGGGGAATTCCAATCAAGAAAACCCCTTTGTTATAAAGTCGTAAGATCATGTACGTGACAACAGTGCTATAAGTCAAACAAGGTGGTGACATGATGACGTGGAATTGGGAATTCATTATAATTCCCAATTAATGTATATATGTAGACGTGGAGATAACCGATAGACAAAATAACAAGTCAATGTTTGTGTAAATATGGAGATGTGTCGATAATGCTTAAGAACATGTATAATATATATAGAGATGTGATGATGATGGGTAGATAAAATGCCAGGTCATGTGTTTGCGTGTATATATGATCATGTGGGGATAATGGGTAGACTTCGGAGTGTGTACGATTAATGTATATATGAAGAAGTGGGAATAATGGGTAGAGAAAATGTCACGTCAAGCGTGTATATAGAGATGTGGGGGTAATGGGTATACTTCGAAGTTTGTAAGACGAAGGATGTATAAAGATGTGGGGATAATGGGTAGATAAAAGGCACATCGTGTACATATATGGAGATGTGTGGTAAATATAGACCTTAGAGTGAGAGCGACTAATGTGCATATATAGGGATAATGGGTGGACAAAATGTCATGTCAAGTACACACACACGTGGAGGTGGGGATGGTGGAATTAACAAAATGTTTTCGATTATATTGGGGGTGTTCCAATCACCTTTCTGAGATAAATATATATTAATGAGAACATAATTAAACAAAAGAAATGTGAAAAGCCAAATGAAGCCAGAAAAATAAGAAGGTTGGCACTTGATATAGCCAAGGGCTATAGTCAAACATGTTACACAAATCCTTCATCGGCTTAGAGCATGTTTGAGATGGCTTAAAAGTTAAGAGAGAAAAAATATGTTCATGACTGATTTTTCCTTCCCTTGCTAACAAAGAGACCCGACAATTTTTTATATTGCAATCAATGATGCATTTATTAAATACGATGTTTCTTATTTCATTGTCAAAATGTAGCAACCAGCAACTGTGTGCGCATAAACATTGATTTACCAGTTTAATCTAATGTATACTCATATTTAGCAGCTTACTGCATCATCATACAGATTATTTTCCTTTTGAGCCATCACCAAATACTGCTTTCACTACACAATTAAAGCATCACAATTAATTTCGGTGATTTCTTCTACACTGTTCCAAAAAGTGGTTGTGACTTTGGTCCCAACCGCTCAGTGGTGGTCAGCCACCAGCTTTAGCAATTTTTACCAAAGAAAACAGCGGTACGAGCGCACTCAGTCATTTCCATTTGCACAACCTGGGCAACTGAAACTGTGCACACTTCATTCTTCGCAGTAATGGGTCTGCGCTCGGCTAGCATACACAGACACGCGACTGTCAAGCCATATCTGTGTGTATAACTATACACTACATTAGCACTAGCTTTCATCTGATCATGAGCAAGAAATGGAATTCAGGAATTATGGACACTGATAATTGAAATGGAAAAAAAAGAACCACCTTGTCATTTTGTATACAATTCTTCAGTTCATGTGATTTAATTTCTGTTACATTTTCTTGAAGACAAGAAATGACAAGAACACAGAACATGACAATGGAATCAAATAATCATGGGAATTCTCATAATTCCAAGAACTATTATTCGCTATGAACTGAAAGAATCAAACTACATATCCAGCAGCACCCAACATATTGAGATAAAACAATATCAAATATACTAGCTGTGATGGCTCATTCGATAAAATTGATCAGGAAGGCTATTAACAAAATGAAGGGTATAATATTTCCTCTATTCAGAATGCCAGCAGAAGAAATATCATGGGCGCCCACCGTATAACTGTTTCCCGACTTTTCATCTCTCACTTTGATGCTCGAAGAGCCTGAGATAAACAACAAAAAGACTTTGATATTAATCAAAATTTCACGCAGCACAAAGTTTACAGTCAAAATGGCACAAACTAACATAGCATATTTCAGATAATTCATGGAGGAGATCACAGAGACATATATATTGCCTAATGACTTTGTCAACCAAGTTATTTACTTAGACCTGGTACAGAAGTCCATTGATTACCATATCTTGGGTTAATTCAGCTAATCTATCACCCTGTGAACCATAGGTAAAATATTGACAGTCTAAAAATTATTCTGTTGGTCCTCGTAAGAAGTCAAAGCAGTAGCAATAACTGAGTCTTGCATAGGTAAAACTGGCTTGTAACAAGCAAAAAAAAGATGTGAATTGTCGACACCATGAATGTTGCACATACAAATCCCCTAATATGGGACAGATTGTCTCAGGACTGAGTCCTCAAAGCTTCACAGTTCAAAATATACCTTTATAAGCTCATTTTCGTCTAATCAAAGGAAAACCTGGACTTCAACAGAACTGAATGACTTTTTTATGGTTTTTGGTCAAATGAGAATGCTTTTGGAATATAATGCTCTATTAGCCTATTAGTTTCTGAGAAAACAAGTTATATTTTAAAATTTGCCATTAATTTACTGCTATTGGAAGACAATTTTTAGGTTAAAAATCAATGCAAAATATGTTTTCAGAAAAAAAATTAAAAATAATATCTACCGATCTTGAAACAGAACAAAGCCATTTAACTGGGGATAGAGGAGGATATCTTCATTTGTAATGATATTACATTCACAGTTTTGTGTTATTTATTAATTTATATGTGAAGAAATACAAGAATTCCTTCATTTCGTTTAAATAATAACAAAAGGTCTAATGAAAACTATGTACTGACAGCTCAACTTCAACACAATCAAACTACAACGAAAACATTGATTTAATAATGTGATACAATCAATTCAAGAAGAGAAAAATTAAATTGAAAAACTGAATGGGAAGTGTAGAAGCAATGCAAGAACTTGCAACTCACAATTATATACTGTCCATCCAATGGTCTGATTTTCGAGGTCATACAAAACGAGCTTGTTCGATAAGACAAGATCTGCATTTACAAAGAATTCAGAAATTAATTAAATTAATATCCATTCAAGTTGTTCATGATCTATTACAACTGTGACACGTATTAGTACTTGCCACTTCATAGTTCGAGAGTGGATTTATTACTGCTAAGAGAGGAGCCGGAATAAAATGTATTATGAGAAGAATCCCATATTTCAAAACATAAAACCCTAATTCCTAAAATCAGATCTTACCACACAACAAGATACGGAAGTATGAAATCTTCATAGCATTACCTAAGAGTAATAATGCTAATTGACTAAAAAAATAAGTAATGCTAGAAATGTACCTCCCAACAGGGTTATTTCCTTTCCATCCCTTGTCTGCATTCCACTGTTCTGCCAACCGATACACCACTCATCATCCTGCAAAGTCGCAAGTGAAAGTACTCAAGGAAACATATGCAAACCAAATAAATGAAATAATATCTGACATATAATCAAGCTTACACTAATTTTGAATAGATTTTCTTGTGGATAAACTGTCAAAGAAAGTGAGTCCTCAAAATGAAAAGTGACAACTTGAAACCAAT
>CAIGRB010149517.1:0-10241 GCA_903798255.1 Fraxinus quadrangulata
CGCCTCTCTCTCTCTCTCTCTCTCTCTCTCTCGCTCTCTCTCTCTCTCTCTCCGCTACGCTGCTCTGTCTTCTCCCCTCTTCTTCTTGGACTCTGGCGCCTGCATCTATTGATATTAATGGTGGTGTGTCGCCGCTTGTTTAACGTCGGTGACTCATCGTCATGTAGAAGCAACGCGCTGTGCTTCTGTAATTACTAGTACCAGCGTTGAACACTGCTACAAATTTCACCGGCGACGAGCACTGCTGCTATTCACAACAACGATAGAGCCGCTACAATCGGCAATGAGCGTCTTCGCCGCTGTAAAATCAAAGGTAGCACGTTGCTATCGCAATCCGATGACACTGGCCAGATTTGGTGTGGTGGTTGGGGTGGTGAGTTGGAGCTCAGAAACGGTTGTGTTGGTGTTGGTGGCATCGTCGTCGCTGCCGTCTTGGTGATTGTGAAGTAGTGGTTGTTTTTTTGTGGTGGATGCGGTTGTGGGGGTAGTGATAGTGGTGGTGGGAGGGTGTGGTGTGGTGTTTGATATGTTGATGTTGCTATTGGGCCGTGATGGTGGTGATGCCGCTAGTGGAGGTAGTAGCGAAGTGGTCACAAATGATTTGGTGGTGACGACAAATGATTATGTTGTTTGTGACCACTAATTTGGTTGGTTGACGACCAATAAACGATATGTGACCAATGAATTAGATAAAATGTGACCATTACATGATGTGTGACCTAAAAATTATTAATTTGTGACTAATAATTTGATAAATTGTGACCTAAATGTAATTTATATTCAATGAATGTGATGTTTGTGATCATAAATAAGTATTGTGACTTATAAATTTTGTGAACTGCGATCGATAAACAAATTATGACTTTTACATTTTTAAGTTGTGACCGATAAAAAAATTGTGATATACGAAAATTTTGAATTGTGACTAATTTTTCTTTGCTAGAGTTGGAACACTAGTCAGAATCGGAGCAGTCGTCGGAAGAAAGTAGTGGCGGAACGGTCATCGGACTCTAGCGCCGGAATCGGAACAGTCGTCAAAATGATCGCTGGAGATGAGTTGTGATTGGAACGATAGCCGGAATAGTCCCCGGAGCAGTAGAGGTGGTGGAGGTGAGATGGGGTAATTATATTATATTAGAATTAAATATTTAATAATAAATTGATTTAATAATTCATTATTTCATAAATAAAAAATTAAAAAACCTGATTTGTGAAATTTAAAATTTGTTGTTGTATTTTTGAAATGGTGTAAAGTAAATACCTTAAAAATGTATGTTCCCGTATTAACTTGAGCTTTATGTTCCAATTCAAAGTTTTGTTTCTTTCATTCTTTGTAATTTGTTTGTGTGTTTGAGAGACATTATTTTGGAAGAATGTATTTTGAAAAATAGATTGATGAAAAATGTATGGTTGAAAAAGAATGAAAAGTTATTGATGTGATATAAAATATTATTTTATTAAAAAATGTGTAGTTGAAAATGAGTAAAAAAATAAGAACGAAAATTTTAATATGTCTCAAACAGGGGCTTACATTCCAATTCTAACTTATTATAGCCAGCCATAGAAAGATTTTATAAAAGAAAAGTTCTTAAGATTGCGGAAAATGTTAATGAGGAGAAAATTTTGATGTTGCAAACTTCCCACCGATCCTGGATTGACTTTGACACTAATTCTTCCTATTTCATTTTTAGTATAATATGAGTTATAATGTTATTTTTTTTATCTTTACTAATATCGTCCGCATTGAAAAAATTTCCTAGATTTGCTCCTAACTAAAATAAAAAATGATCTTCAAACAATTCAATACAAGCTAGAGAAATTACACACAGATTTCTCCGCACTCTCATCTCTCCAAAAACGTCAAAAAAAAATTGTTCACCAATTATGCATGTCAAAACATTCTTCATCTACAAATTACAACCTAGAAAATACAATTTTGCTGGTTGTAAAGAGAAAATCTTGCCAGATGTTTTACAGGTGGCAGCACCTGGTTGGTTATTAATTTGGCAGTGCTTTATGAGTGATGCTACAAGAACATAATTGTCTACATAATAGTCGACATAATTACAAGTGGCATTGATCAAAACCTTTAATTCAAATCTGGCACTTTTACATCAACAACAAGATGGTTGCCACATCACATTATGTCATTCATTGTGTACATTTATTATGTACACTTAACATTTTCCGTGCTTTATTTCGTACGTGTAGGAATATCCTAGAAAATAACCAAGGGGAAAAAAAAAAAGACAAGAGAAGGAGAAAAATAAAATCATTAACCGCAGCTTTTCCTGAATTACACTTAAGCCCCTAAACTTTGCAAGTATTACAATTAAGTCCAAAATTACTTTTCAATCTTCAAGTGACGCATATTTTTATGGTTTTAGACAGGATATGCTCAATAGTACAAATGACATTTTTGACTAAAAGTTAAGAATATTTTCCACTTTATTCTGTTATAAATCAAAGGTTAGTATAGATATTTGACCAAGGTAATTTATTTTTTATTTACGGACAAAGGCAAATTTAACATGATCACCACATGCAAGTTGCAATGCAACAGTAGATTTGGGTTCATAACTTTATTGAAAGCAGTTCAAAACCCAGCACGCCATTCTGCTTTCATTTTCCCATTTTTCTTTCAATTAATTTCACTTTAAAGAAGAATTCTACACAAAAGATAGATTGATGCGTATTCAATTGACAGGTCTGCAAATCTAGATAGAGAATTCGGATTTATCAGATCAAAATTGCAGCCTGTTTACAGAGTTAAAATCAATCCATGGCCGCAGAGATCAAATCTAGTGGTGGGATAAAATTCAAATCTAGTTGTGATGGGTCGTCATCATCATCAAAGGTCAGGATTGATTCATCTGTCAACAAGAAGAAAGTTGTAGAGAAATCCATCCCCAAATCTGAGGTGCCCAGTGTTTAATTTTGTTCTTAAATTGAGGTTTATATCTGCCAAATTGGGCATTTTGTACTCCTATATGATCTGCCGAAATCATTCTTGTACATAAACTGAGGCGACCATCTGCCAAAGTTATTCTCTTTCGTATTCAAAATCAATTGGGAATTTCGTTCTTCTATATAATTCGGAGCTGTTCATCTGCCAAAATCATGTTTTTGTAAGTAAATCAATTGAGAGTTAGTATTTCTATTTTGGGTGACCATCTGCCAAAATCACCCCTTTTCGTATGTAAATCAATTGGGAGTTTTTTTATTTCTATTTTGTGCATCGTTCTTGTATATAGATTGAGGTGCACCATCTGCCAAAACCACCCCTTTTTGTATGAAAGTCAATTGGGAATTTTCTATTTTTATTTTGTGCATCATTCTTATATGCAAAATAAGGTTTCCATTAACAAAAATCATTGCTTTTTAACATTTAAAACTTTCTCTTCAATCATTTACTATGATGCATACTGTTTTTGTTTTTCTTTTAACTTGAGGACTGATTTCCCGTACGGATTTGTATTTTTATTGAGCTCACAATTTTTTAGTTTTTTTTCCCTTTAAATTTACTGAGATTCGTTTATCCGACATGGTGTAATAGTAATTAGCAGTGAATTGGGTGTTTATGGATCCCAATTGATGCTGCGAAATCCTACGCCAGAAATAAACATGTGATCTCTTTAGATTCCACATAACACCGAGGTTAGATCAAGTTCTGGAGAAACTCGCTAATTTTAACTTTATTTCAATGATCAACTAGCTGGCTTCAACCCTAGTTCTTGTGTTATAAGGAAATGAAGATAAAATCATAGAAGAATATTCTCCCCTACGAACAATAATAACTACAAGTGCGGAAATAAAATAACTAAAGCAATATAAGGGACTAGAAAAACTGAAATAAGTGCAGCTCATCGGCCTAGTTGTGCCTCTTCGTGGCCGTTTCCTGTTGTCCACCTTCGGGAGTTCCAGTTGAGCCTTGAGAATATGAATTGGTCCTCAGTTGCATCACCAATTTGTATTTTTCTGATTTATTTTGTGAAATATGTGCGAGTGTGTGTTCTTTTTTTTATATATATGAAATTTATCACTTTATAGTTATTTGTCATCTTGGTTTTTATTTATTTTTAATTGCTTATTCTCAAATGAAGCTAAAAATGAAAACAACATCAAGTTCATCAAAGACTGTCAAAAAAAGGGTGACCAAAACCAGAGAGAAAGGTTTTTCCTTGCCGGGACAGAAATATGACGTTCCTGAAGAGGTTCTGTATCTCTTATATTCCCTTAAAAGTTTTGTTTGCTTATTATCTGTAGGAAGTTTATATTGACTGAATTCTCGTTCTTTTCCGTGTTGTTGCTTCATGTGAACAGCGAGAACCGCTGAGGATATTCTATGAATCACTATCTAAGCAGATACCATCAAGTGAAATGGCTGAGTTTTGGTTAGTTTTCTTTTTATCTGGGCCACTTTGTAGCATTGTTAAGTATTGTGAAGCCATGCTATCAATCTGGCTCCTTTAAAACTGGACAAATCTTACTAAGTTTTGGCAATTCTTAATCTATAAGATTCATGTAGCGTAGGAGATGGTTATCTTCATGAAGTAAAAATGGATGCCAATTAATTCGTTATATTTCAACTTATTGCATTAATTGTTTTTTGTGACACGCCATACTTCTTAGGAACATGTTTGGCTAAGCTTACATTGTTTATTATAAGTAAGTTGAAAAGTTTAAAATAAATGATGTTTGTATGCTTTGTGCTTAAAAAGTTTACCTTATTTTGACACGAAGTTATGAGTTACTTTCAAAATAAATAACATTTTTTATTTAAAATCCATATTGGTATACAAATCCCCTAACTTGTCTTGCAGGAGTTTCTCTCATAGATAGTGACAATTGCAACCATAGATGTTTTATCCTCTTATAGAAAGTGACCTCATTGTACTTCGTTAACAAGGTATCAATTTCTTTTTCTTTTTCTTTTCCAGTTTGAAATCCTATGCACAACCATGATCTAGATATAAAAAACCTCTAGTGTACCTTTAAGATACCTGTAACTTCCTAGAACGTGGGAAATCAAGTAAAAGACTAAAGAACTCCCTGCAAAGGGGATATTTGGAATGGTTTAAAAGGCATGAATGCAGACTCAGATATGACACATCATGAACGTTGCATGTATCCAAAATCCAGGATCGACAGATTAAATTACTATACAAGTTTATTAACGTGTTCATGAATAAGGTTACAACTACAAGAATGCCCAAATATTCGATCTCCAATTCCTAGAACCCATTTCCTTATGTTTTTCCTACAATAAGTGACTGGCATGGTTGCAGGGGAATACAAGAGAATTCAGGGAGAAAGATGGAGCATGTACATGGCAAAGACTGCAAATTCCAGCCACAAATGTCATTAATAGAAAAAATACCCACAATATTTAATGAAAGTGGTTCTTACATTTGCCTGGGATCAGCAGCGGGTCCCAGGATTGTTCTGCATCCATGTCACGGTGAAAAAGAATTGACAAAAGTTAAGTGGGTGGGGGAGATTGGTTACCTCTTAGTCCTCTCGCCTTTGCTTTTCTAATCGAAAGACACCTTCTCTGAATTTATGTATTTGGTCGGATGGATCAGATTTCTTGTGTATCTTTCTTTATAAAGAGAAACATAGTTTAGTATTAATTTCAGCTCTTTTAGTCTGGTTATGACTTGTAGTAAGATAATTAATTTTCCTAACGGTCATCTGCACTCTTTCGGATCATCTAACAACTGAACTTAATCAATTCCGAACTCAATGTTGGGACCATGGGAGTATCAGTATATTTGGACCTCAATACCCTATCTCAAACTTCCTATGATACTTCAGTTTCTTTGCTGCATCTTGAAGTTTCTTTAAAATAGTGAATTTGGATTTGAGAATGAACTTCAAATCCACAGTTCAAAATAAAGGTAAGCCCATAACCCTATAATAAAGGACACCCCTTAGTCCAGAATTCCAAATGGAATAACTCAATGTGGTCAATATGGAATTACAAATCTTCTGTAGGAAACCTGGATGAAAACAATCATCAAGAGGACTCATCTTGGTTCAGGAAATATCATGAGCAAGGTGGATGTCAATTAATATCATCACGAATATAAATTGGAGGAAGAAAACTCAAGATCACAGACAATAGATGTGTAGAGCACTTTGTTAGATATCTACTCCTGAAATTTCAACTTAAATGGACACAGATAAGCCTTTTGATTACCTCTAGGAAAGTGCTGGCCAAGACCCTTGTTTATATACTTTCTGCCCACAGTTGTTTCAAGCTCTTTACCTCACCCTGTTGGCTGCTCACTACAAACCATAGAATGAACACTTCAAGTCTTCTCACCATAGCCCACCTCAATTGGTATGTAATGCCACTAAGAAATAAAATCCATTTCTTCCTAGTTTTATGTATGTTTACAAATTATAATTTTTAGACATGCTTTATCTTTTCTCTGATTCTTAATTTCGGAGCTTCTTCCTCCCTTTATTTATGTAGTTGCCTTTGTATTGGATGTTTCATTCACTTCTAATTGTTAATTTTGAACAAGACTAAGCTCGAAAGCAAGTCACTGTTACATAAATTTTTATTTTCATCCATGTTTGGATAAGATACCTTTTCTTACTTTTAAGTAAAAATGATTATTTTGAAAGTTCTCTTACGTTACTAGCAAAATAAGTAACTAATTTCTAACTTTGACCAATTAAAAATTACTCATTTACTTATAAGCTTATTAGCCAAAGGTGTTGTTTGTCTCACTCATCCTGTCTCTGGTATCTAGCATTCTATTCCATTCTGTAATTTGGCATCCAAAGTCAGAGTAATGCTGACAAAGTAAGAAATTATATGTGCAGGTTGATGGAACATGGGATGCTGTCTCCTGAAAGAGCAAGGAAGGCACTCGACAAAAAGCAGAGGAAGCAAAAGCAACTTCGGACTGGTACTCCTATCAAATCTCCACTGATCCCACCTTCAAGTAAACCCATGATCTCAAAAAAGTCACTGCTCGTCCCCAAAAATTGTGACGCAAAAGCAAAGAAACGGATATTAAGTGAAGAGGACGATGATTTTTTGCTGAGTCCCAAGAGGAGGAAAGGGTAAGCAGAGAATCTTCATTTTCTATTTGTATAACTGTAGTTCACAAGGGATTAATTGCAATATAGATTAAAACTATCAAAAATATGATAGATGAGAGATTCTTTATAATTCCTGATTTATGACTACAAATAGACACAGAGACTTAAACCTTTGTCTTTGACAAAATAAGTTATTTCATGTAATGAGACCCTACTTTAATTATGTACTTGAATAAATCTGTCATTCCTTAAGATTTCTCTATAATACATTTACTATGTCGGGTTTTCACTGAATTTTTCTACTATTTCATTCATACGAGAAAATATTTTACAATAAAAACATGTAGTATTCATGATAATCAAATTGGTTTGTAAATATGCTTATAAGATTATTTGGCTAGAATGTATAGAAAACCACGTTTCCATTTAATGAAAATGTGCAGATTACGGTCCTCAATGAGAATCAACTCCTGAAGCAAATTTACCCCAAGGAACTTTGGTAATTGAAAAATTATTATCACAAAAATAGATAAATGTGAAAGAACAATAGATCAGAAGGGATGGTTAGTTATAAGCATTTAAATTAAACACAGTCCATTTAATCTATAGATAGAAGCTTCAGATAAGTTGATGGTGAGTTCACCGAGTTCAGTTATTAGATGATGACTTCCTACCTGTATGCCTTTCTGATTCTCTGTTACCTGCCATTTATACTCAATGCATAGATAACAACTGCTGCACATGCTTAAAGAATTTACTTATAAGCAATTAAATAAGTTTTGAAGTAATAATTTTTTATTGAACAGAGTTGTGACCAAGTTACGTGCAAAATAAGTAACTATTGATAATCCTCTGGTGATGGTGAAATCCAGTGGCTGTGATCTATGTTGCTTGACATTGGTTAAAAGTGTCCAATGCATGAGGTTCATTGCTCCCTCGTAACATATTTTATGAATTTAATATTATTTTGGAAAATCATGTCACGAATGTCAATTTTGAGGCCTGGACAAGAGATCAATATCAGCATATCTTGTAAATGAAAAAGTCTGAGTAGCATGCCATGGCTTATTATCACATGCTCATATGCATATGGTTTAGATAAATTGTTTTCAAGGTTGTGCGTTCTCAGTTTTGATGAGCATTTATTGATGAAAAGGAGAGAAGAATTAATTATAGATTTATCTACATTTATGTTAAAGGGGTCACCAGTTATTTTATAGAAAGTTTCAAGGATTTGACATGGTAGATAAAAGCAAAACTCAACTCGACACTGTAATTGATAAGATTTAGCTTCTTTTTCTTTATTAATGTCGTACTCTCTAATTCCCATCACCATACTCTCTTCAGTTATAAAACTGCCCTGGCTATAGTACTTTTTGCACTTTCCAGCATGAAGAGCATTCATTCGTGCCCATTATTAGTGTTTAAACAATCAGGGCTTGTTCCACAAGGTAGACACAGCAACGCACAAGAAGAAAATTAAGGTTTAAAATCTTGTCATTTATATTGCCAATTTCTGTGTAGGCAAGGCATACCAAACTCGATGATTGATATATTGAATTGCATGATATTATATAAGATTAAGGAAGAAAGACGTGAGAGGGTCGTTAGCTGTCTTGTAACGGCCGTCTTGTTTACTACAATTCACCCTTGCATACCGTTGGCATCCGACTTCCGAGGTCGTTAAGAACAGTTTGTTACACGTACTAAGCTCATGCTATTGTGAGATTGGATTCGTGAGATCAGCTCGGATTACGTTATTTATTAAGGTTTGAGATGACATAATGATTAAAGATTTCTTACACATTGTACAAATTGTCAATCGATAAGCGATATATGAAAGATCTTATATCAGCGCCCAACAATTCAACCAATTATATGTCTTAGCTTCCTTTTCTAAGTAATTCATTAATTGTTGGGGGCCATATGTAAGGTGAACTCATGATAACCTGACAGGCCGAGCTCATTAAACCAATCCAAACATGTCAATGATATATTTTTTTAGCTCGGTACTGTAACTGATAAAACAGAGAAACAAAGTATGCATGCAAATCTTCCCCTATAAAAGGGCAAGAGAAAGATGAAACATATACTTCATATTTCAAATATCTTCTTATAAAAAAAAAAGAGCAAACACTTGTAGTTACAATGGGAACATGGAAATTTGAGAAAATTCTTATTTACATTTTAAGTTAGCTTGAATCTTGTTCTTATAACTTTCGACATCAACACATACTATTCATGCTTATGAGTTGTCAATTTCAAAGAGCAAGCGTCAAAAATCTTGAAAGTATATTGTTCAATTTTATTGAGTATTACGCATCAAACATGTATTTGACATTTGATATATAATATTAGACAAGATATAATATTTGGCATTCTTGTTTACCAATCATGACGAATTGTCAATTACAATTAACATAAAAGAAAAACTTGCTATTTATATTATCTAGTATTGCATGCTAAATATTCAGCTATGTGCGCTATATTTAAATGTATATTTGTTCATTGTTACATGCCCACCAAAACAGGGCAGGGGTCAAACTGAGTGATGACTACGTCTTCCATAACATCTTTTTCCTATAGAATTTTGTCAGGAATTACTCCTGTTTGACAATTATTATTTCAAAATCATTTTTTCTACATATATATTTTAAATAATGTATTCATACAATAAAATATTATGTACGTAAATTCAAAACGTTTTCTTATCTTTTAACCATATATTTTTTTTAAAAAAAATTACTATTTAAAATTTTATTTTACCCTAATAATGAAGGTCAAATATTTAACGGAAGTTATTTGACTACGAGAGTAAGAATGAGCACAAGGACACGTTAGAATCAGGTGAGCCTAATGCCAACAACTCAGAAAGAAATTAACGTGACTTTTATTTGAATAGTGAACACCTGTCTATTCATCTAAAATTATTAATGATTTTTATGAATAATATTATTGAATCTCACAAATATGTGGATAATAAAAGATCGGTGATCATGAATGAATGAGTGATTGAAATTAATATTTGAATTTGACTAAATAGAAAAAATAAATTATTAGTAACTTTTTAGGAAACACGAATAGATGCAACGACTAACTGACAAGTTGGGTAACGCGGATTACATAATATTGAACAATGGTAAATTAAAAAAGTTTACTCAAAAAATAATAATAAATAAATA
>CAIGRB010149530.1:11466-33696 GCA_903798255.1 Fraxinus quadrangulata
ACATTTCGACAACTTTTATCAAAATATACTAAAAATCTAATTTTAATCTCTACCAAACAGGGGCTAAATATACCCCTTCCCCCTGAAGAAAATAATTGCATTTAAAATATTACCTAAAAATTTGCTTTTACGCATACAAGCAGATATTGCATTATTATGGTTATAGGCACTGTATTACTCAGATACCCAGTGATAAATCCATTTCCGTATTCTGTTTGCCTCTCAACTGAAAAGTAAGAGGACAAACAGGAAACACGTTGATATTTGCACCATATATTATAAATAGAGTAATTGAGGCTACTATAATTTTTTGAACCACTTGCATGCTATATACCATCAGCTACTGATCAGTTTAATGCCAGAAACCAGTAGATTAAGCTTAGGTTGATGCATCGTAAATCTGCTAAATTTTCTCTATTTGCAGAAATATGAGCTTTACTAATGTTATTTCCAGGAATTGTTCTTGACTCTGGGGATGGTGTCAGCCATACAGTCCCCATATATGAAGGTTATGCACTCCCCCATGCAATCCTCCGTCTGGATCTTGCTGGGCGTGATCTTACAGATAACCTCATGAAGATACTGACAGAGCGAGGCTACTCTTTCACCACAACCGCCGAGCGTGAAATTGAAAGGGATATAAAGGAGAAGCTCTCATACATTGCTCTCGACTATGAACAAGAGCTAGAAACAGCTAAGACCAGCAGTTTAATGCCTCATAAACCAGCGGATTAGCTTAGGTTAATGCATCGTAAATCTGCTAAATTTTCTCTATATGCAGAAATATGAGCTTTACTTTTGTAATTTCCAGGAATTGTTCTTGACTCTGGGGATGGTGTCAGCCATACAGTCCCCATATATGAAGGTTATGCACTCCCCCATGCAATCCTCCGTCTGGATCTGGCTGGGCGTGATCTTACAGATAACCTCATGAAGATACTGACAGAGCGAGGCTACTCTTTCACCACAACTGCTGAGCGTGAAATTGTAAGGGATATAAAAGAGAAGCTCGCTTACATTGCTCTTGACTATGAACAAGAGCTAGAAACAGCAAAGACCAGCTCGTCTGTGGAGAAAAACTATGAACTGCCTGATGGACAGGTGATCACTATTGGTGCCGAGCGATTCCGCTGCCCAGAGGTCCTGTTCCAGCCATCAATGATTGGAATGGAAGCTGCTGGAATACATGAAACCACATATAATTCTATCATGAAGTGCGACGTTGATATTAGGAAGGATTTGTACGGCAACATTGTTCTCAGCGGTGGCTCCACAATGTTCGCAGGCATTGCTGACAGGATGAGCAAGGAAATTACTGCATTAGCTCCAAGCAGCATGAAGATTAAGGTGGTGGCTCCACCAGAGAGGAAGTATAGTGTATGGATTGGAGGTTCTATTTTGGCCTCTCTAAGCACATTCCAACAGGTATATTTCATAACAGCCTCCCTATTGCTTTACTAATGTCTAGGTTGCTGTATTTCTGCTAACAAAGGGCTAAAGACAAACTAAAATTTCCCTAGATGTGCACCATGTGTATCTGGGAAGTGTCCCTGAGTGTTGGAACCTTGTAGTGAGTGTTGAGGTCCAACAAGTATTGAACACGGACATGTCACTCCAGTAAGAATGTCCGTGCTTCATAGTTAATTGGTTGACTTTGCTAATGTTTGATTCTCTGAATGCTAAGGCCTGTTTGGGTAGGAACCTCAATAATTTTTGACGAGAGACTTGTCTTGTTTATGTGACTGCAGATGTGGATAGCAAAAGCAGAATATGATGAGTCTGGCCCTTCGATTGTTCACAGAAAATGCTTCTAAATCAACATTTTCCAATAATAGATGGTTGGAAGAACTTATATGAACTCTTGTGGAATTGCTTTCTCATTCATATTACCTTATCATTCTGTTTTTGTTCTTTCCCAAGTCTTTACTTTTCAAGATTTGAACAATAATCCTGCCAAATATTCATTTTTCCTATTTACATAACTAGGTAGAAGAGTTGTGTATTTTAAAATGTTGTCGCGATTTTACTTTAAGATAAAGGGATTGTCCCATTTCTATTCTACATTAATTCTTTATCTGTTGGATTATCTGTCATATTTAATTAATGTGAATTTTTTGCAATCTGGATGAATGAATGTCAGTGTAACCAAATTGCATTGCCAATGAGTTTACTGTTCAAGTTCAAGAAAATTATGACAATTATGTGACCTCAAAATTGAAATGAGACAGTGATGGTTCATGGTTGTAAGAGGCTATAGTATAACAGTGTAGCAACATTACCTAATATTTGGCATTAGTTAGACGCTTGTGCCAGTTGTAATGCTTCTCCATAAGACCTTCAAAGCTCCTGCAATCGTTGTACTCCATGTCTGCTCACGGATACAAAAAGAGAAGTTCAGTATACTGTACATATACTCCTCAACAGAGAGAGAGAGAGAGAGGGAGAGAGAGAGAGAGAGAGTCAAATAATATCTCACCTTCTCAATGGTACCCACGAATGGACTTGTTCTTGAGCTCCCTGACTCCAATCTTGGCCTTACCCAGTCTGAGATGTTGATGGAGGAAGTAGCACCGAAGGAGCATTAACATTACTGTTAAGAGGTATGGTTCGTTTTGCCCATTTTGCCAGTCTTAACTCGTTTTTACATGAGAATTTGTGATTTGATTCAGAACCCACCTCGGCAAACTTTCCCAGCAGTTGATCTGAGGATGATTTCTTTACATGTTGGACTCTAGCAGTATTCAGATTAGTGATTCCCATTATAGTGAGAAAACATAAAAAGTGGTACATCTTTAAGCAGAGAGAAAGAGAAGTATTGAGATTGGTGCAGCATACCCTGCGCATGCACTATTATCATTGAATAATGCTATTCATCTAGAGTTTACATGATCATTGGTCTATGTGATAGTGAATCCACTTTCTAATCATCTAGACTCTAGATGAATAGCATTAATCAATATCATCACTTAGCACAAACCACACGCCTTGCACTCGTGCACACTTTGCCAAGGTTGCACTGGGAGCTTTAGAGGCAATTTAACACTTTACCCAAGTTGAGAAACCTTTAAATTTCTTTAAAGAAAGCTAGCATCGAATTGTGTGGTGAACATTGACGCGCGAAGTTGGGGACATGGTGATAGAATGACAAATTATTTAATCCTATGATATATTGCTCTTGAGAAGGGATGATGTATCGTGATGAGACCAGGCAAATTATAGCTTATAATACAGATCACATATGAATAACAACAAACAATTAAAACATACAAATTTTCTAACCCAAAAAAGAAAAAAGAAAAGAAAATAAAGAAAGAACAACAAAAATTGCAAAACACAACCAAATGATGAACACTAACAGCAACTTCTGTCTCGTGAGCCGTAAGTGATTTTTGTTGCTGGTGCTGCAGCTCTTGAATTTAGCTTGGAACTGATCCACAATGCTCTTGTCGACTTGGAATGCCATGGCAAGAATATCATTGCTAATACTTTGTTTCGATCCGAAAACTGTATTTGCAATAGGTATCACGCCAAGATTCTGACAGCTCAATGCAGTAATGGCCACAAAATTTACCTTTCCAACATTTCGCTGGAAGTGAATGAGTCCCACAGGGAAAACAAAGACGTCGCCCTTTTGAAGGACCTTAGTAATTTGGTTGTTGTCGGGATTGGAGGTAACAAACCCAACTTCAAGGGTTCCTTCAAGAACTGTAATGATTTTCACAAACCCAACTTCAAGGGTTCCTTCAAGAACTGTTATGATTTCAGTTGCTCGGGGATAAGTGTGAGGAGGGACGACTCCCCATGGCACGATATCAATGCGAACCATTGAGATGCCAAGAGTGTTGATCCTTGGTAATTGAGCCACAGTCACAGGAGTCATCGCAGAGCCAAAAGGGTTTGCTGTGTTACCAGCTAAGTGAAGTCCAGTGAAGGAGAAGTCATTTGCTCGAACACTGGTAGGATTCTTGCATGCCAAGCCATTTACTCTAGCTGAAAAGAAACACAAAAAGAATTACTCTATTTTCCATACAAACGATGAAATTCTTCATAATATATTGTTTAATGTGGATGAATTAATAAGCCTGATTATCAGAGCCAGACGAATCTACAACGCAGAAATCTTGCAATGGTGAAGGCTCAAAGGCGAAGACAATGCAGCAGCGAGAACAAACGTGCTTAAGAGGAGAATTTGTTTCGCCATTTTAATCGAATTAAGAGATCAGAGAGGATGAAAAACTGGAACGTAGAAAAGAACAAAGAGAGAGGGAGAGAGTTGGAGAGTGGTGAAGGACTAGCAACCATGCAACTTATTTATAGATGTTCTTGAAGCAATTTTTATTGTCTTATCCTCTCTCTTTTTTATCGCCGTTCTAGCACAAGAAATTATTAAAAGAAATCTTCGAAGGCTAGGTCTACTTATAGTTCCATGTCTCATGGAAAAGATTTCTTAATATTTTAATATTTTGGTTTGTCTCTTGCTGTTGGATAAAATCTCTCCTGTTGCCTCTACAATAAAAAAGTACAAGTAGATAAAGTTTCTGAGTTGCCCAATAGAATCTGCTGCCAGAACTAATGAGCTGAATTAGTCTACAGAATGAATATTTTGTAACCTATAGGAAACTAAATGAATATTATCGCGTACCATTGCAGCAGGGGGCATATAATCCAACTGCATCAAACGTGGCTCGATAGGAAAGACGACCAGGTCTCCAATTTTTATTGCCATATCTTCAGGAACTATGTATGAGCACAAAGTAAAAATCAATAGGAAACATTTGACGCGTTTGAGGTCATCTTGGACGGCTTCTTGGTTCTCGTAAACATTCTTTCTGATATCAGTTTTTCAAATTATTGGTATTGAATAGTTACGAAGGCTGCAAGCATTGTCCCGTGGAAGGACGGCACGATTGGGATTCTATCCAGGGGAAGAAAAAGTCTGAGATACCAGGATATTGGATTAATTATTGCTAGAGCCTCTATAAATAAAGTTGCTGAGCAGAATAATTTTTCATCACTGGCAACTCTTCTTTTTCTCTTTTGGTTATAGTATTAATTTCCATTAACTCTTCTTTTGATTAATTAGAATAGTGATGTAAATTCTCCTTTTTAGCACGGTGGCTCTCACTTTCTACTGCATTGCCTTTGCTTTTGAGCCTTCACCGTTACAGATATGTCTGGATCAGGTAATCATGCTTACTAATTCATCCACATTAAACAATGTATTATGTAGAATTTCATCGTTTGTATGGGAATTAGTAATTTTTTTGCGTTTCTTTTCAGCTAGAGTAAATGACCTGGCATGCAATAATCATACTAGTGGACTTCTCCTTCAGGGGACTTCACTTAGCTGGCAACACAGCAAATCCTTTTGGCTCTGCGGTGACTCCTGTGACTGTGACTCAATTAACGAGGCTCAACACTCTTGGCATTTCAATGGTTCAGACTGATATAGCACCATGGGGAATCGTTGTCTTTTCTTATTTGCCCAAAAATTAGATTTGAATCTTCACTTGATTGAATTCTTGCAAATCCCCTTCAATTCTCTCACAAAAATTATGAATACTTCAACTTCAAATTGGGTTTGTCATCTCCAATCTCGAATTAACACCCAAATTACAAAGGTCCTTCAAAAGGGTGACGTCTTTGTTTTCCCAGCGGGACTTGTTCACTTTCAGCGCAATGTTGGAAAGGTAAATGTTGTGGCTATTGCCACACCGAGCAATCAGAATCCAGGCATGATATATATTGCAAATACAATTTCTGGATCGAAGCCAGATATTAGCACTTCCAAGTTGATAAAAGCATCGTGGATCAAGTCGAAGCTAAATTCTAGAGCTGCAACAAGAACATAAATCGATCAAATACAAATGATCAGAGAGGTTGCTGCTAGCCTAGTTCTATCACTTGTTCAGATGGATTCTTGCTTTGCATGTGGTGTTTCTTTGTTTTTTTTGACAGCGAAGATTTAAGACTAATGTATTAAATAAAATTCCATTCAAATAATTTTTGAAGCCTTAAATTTTTTTTTATCAACATAATAGAATGTTGTTATCTTGGAGGGAAAATAGTTTTTGGGTTTACATCCATGACTTCCAAAAAACGTAAGATATCTAATAAATAGAACCTGGATATCAACTAGGGGATGTAGCTCAAATGGTAGAGCGCTCGCTTTGCATGCGAGAGGCACGGGGTTCGATCCCCCGCATCTCCATGCACCAAAGTCAATTTTGATGTCGTGTAAATTCTTTTAACATATGGACCGACCAAGTTATGCCCCTCCTATCTACACTTTCGTTAATTTTATTTTTTAATTGGACTATCTCCAAGAGTATTTCTTGTTTTATTGTATACAAAATTGAATTCAACAATTTTATGCCTATTACTAATATTAAAGACACAGGTAATATCTAGCAAATTAACAACAATTAATGATGTGGAACTATTAACTTTTAATTCATTTTACACGTAATTTTTCATTCATTTGATTTAAAAAAAAATGTCATAGGTTTGATCCACCAAATTATATGCTACAATTTTGGTTAAGGATTTTATCAACTCTCAACTTGAGACTGTCGCAAAATTAAGAGGTTAGAACCCTGAAATATATCAAGTTGATAGCCGAATTTATCATAATTAATGCGTTTTATTTTAATTGTAACCCTGAATCACAAGATCAATAAATGTAATACAATTAAACAAAATGAGCTTTACACGACAATTAAGAACAAAGAAAAAAATGAGCAGTGAATTACGAGTCATTTCATCTAAATGAAAATATCATAAGATGGTGATCCAATCATAATAATCTTGATGCCCAATACATCCAAAAAGAGGCATTCCGGTCGGATAGCCTCAAAACCACTTTGATGCCTCCCAATATTTAACTAACTTTTAGTAATATTTTTTTGATGAAGTATGCTATGAATTCAATGCCAACACAAAAGATAGAATTTTTGTAATGATTATGCCCGAACTCACAAGGTAATATTTAGATTTTTCTGTTGGGGCCAAATTTTTTCAAGGGTAAAAGCAGTGTAGTGGGGTCCAATAGAGGGGTCGATATCTTACTCCCGTGCTTTATTTGGCCACCAACCATCCTCAATTTCAATTCCAATTCCAAGCCAAATATGACATCAAGATCCTAGTCGAATATCCGACCCAAGAATCTGACACGAGTACAACCCCTTACTCTGAACCTGAATGTGTCATCCGAAACTCATCTTTTTTCTCCAAGCTTTGATCTTAGTTGCTTTTAAAGAGAACCCTTATATTTGTGTCGTTTCTCAATGTGGAGTATGAATTACTGCAATAATTCGCGTTTAGTTTTGGCTGTATGATTCTCTGGTAACGTTGTTACTGACGAAAATGTGTTTTTTCCCCCTTCGGTTGACCTGTTTTGGGTTTTAATCTGTTTTCACAGAAGTTTGTATATTTGTTCAATTAAGCATATGAATTATGTGGATTTTTTATTTTTATGACCAGATCACGATAGCGGTTTAATTCAATTCAGAAGAGGAAAATCTGGGGCTAGGATTTCTAGACTTAATAAATTAGGGTTTTGTTATCTGACTAAATTTATTTGGTTTCGGCTCATTTTATATATCAGAAAATCCTTGAGTCTGCGAGTAGGAAAGTAGAAGATTAAATTGACCTGAACAGGAGCACGGTTTTTTATTTTAGGGTTCGTCAAGTTATAATGGCCGATGAGACCTCTGCTGCCGTGAATCTTGATCTCAATTTGGGGCCTCTTGAAAATTGGAGTGATGCTACCGAACCCAGCTCAGGATCTTATCCCAATTTTGCATTCGAATTAATTGGTGGGAATGGATTACAACCTGGCGAGGGTAGTGTGGCTGCTGAGGAAAGATACACCGAGGTGGCCAAAACTCGTGAGAATGGCAATGGATATTTGGAAGATGAGGATTTGGGAAAGAAGGAAGATGCTGAAAAAAATACTGGTGTTGAAGGGAGCTTTTTTGATTGCAATATATGCTTGGAGTTGGCCAAGGATCCTGTTGTAACTTGCTGTGGTCACTTATTTTGCTGGCCTTGTCTTTACCGGTGGTTACATCATCACTCGGCTGCTAAGGAGTGTCCTGTTTGTAAGGGAGAAGTTGCAATGAAAAATGTGATCCCAATTAATGGCTCTGGAAGTATTAGGCGGGAGCTAGAGGTGGATTCTAGTCTGAACAACATTCCTCTCAGGCCCCAAGCACTGCGGGTTGAGGGCTGGAGGCAAACTATTCAGAGGACTGCATCCATTAATCCGATGGAGGAAATGACTGAGCATCTTGGAAGTGCATTTGAGGTGAGTCGGGAATCTGTCCAGAATCAGTCTCGAAATGCCCGTGGTCCACATGAATCACATGTGAGATTTAACTCATATCTCAACCGGATTCTGACTTCTAGAGAATTGCGTAGGGAAAGGAGAGCTGTTGATATGGTTGATTTACCAGAAAGCCGCCCCACTAACTATGAGTCAAGGGAAAGCCGACTTTCATCATACTTGCGGCGTAGATCAAATTCAAATCAAACTGCTACCTTGCCCAACCTCCCTTCTGGATTAAGCTCTGGTGAAAGTCAAGCTGCAGGAAGTATGGCTGAATATTCATATTTGGGAAACAATCCTGAAAGAAATCCTGAACAGCCCCTACCAGTTGATGATAGGGATTCTGCGTCAAGCATTGCTGCTGTTATACACTCAGATAGTCAGACAGTTGATAATGCTGTTGAAATAGATTCCAGAGTGTTGCTTTCTACTTCATCTTCCAGAAGAAGAAATGATGCATCAAGAACTTCTGACGTGGATAGTGGAGATTCACGCGCACGCAGGAGGAGAAGGCTGAACTGATTTGAGATGTGATTTGCTGTTAAGAGTTCAGAACACAGTGGGGATTCTAATATTTACAGGCACTTTATTGTTACAAATTACCTTTATACCTTGGCGTTTGTTCCAAGAAAATTTCAGTACTACAGTTAGTGATATATGAAAACCTTTTTAAGTTTTGTTGCTTAAAATTCAATCTATGTAGCATATAATTTCAAGACTCGACCAAGGCTGGTTTAGTAGTTTCGCCCTTAAATAACCATGAAAATTTAGTCATATTTGTTCATCTGCTTTCTAGTACCCTTAATGATCCTTGAGATTTTGCTGATTAAATTTAATATTCTGGATGAAAACTACTGCATAATATAAAAATTCTATGAAATTGTGCTTTTGCTTTAAAATTGCAATACTAACGTGCACACGGTGATTGGATAAGCATATTCTTGTTTATCTGCTTGCTTTTGTGGCTTGCGCTCAAACATGTTTATTCAGGTTTTTCTGAAAACAGAATTAAAGAGTAATGAAATTAATAGCTGAATTTTCTTGTGACCTGCATATTCACCATACTACCCAAGTGAATTTTTCTATCGGCACTGTTGTTATTACTTTCCCCACTTGGTATCTATTGTGATAATAAAGAGGAGAGCAAGCTGCTGTCAAATTAACTCGAACCTTGAAAAGAAGAAAAAATGATGGAAGGAAGAAACAGAGAAAGAATCCTCAACTGATCAAAATCCAGGTTTTGGAGAAGGGGTAGCTGACAATGGCATGATGGTATTTCTCATGTTTGGGGGAATACAGAGTGTAGAAGTGCATTCTGAATTACTCGTTCTGAGTTTTGCTGACATATTGACGGTTTTATCATTATTAACAAACAATTGCTTCTTTGACTAAGTTGTTGTGCAATTTGCCAATTTTTTCTTTTCTTGTATAAAAAGCATGGCTTTGCTTGTATATGTTTAACATATATGCCCGTTGCAGCTTCCTAAGATTTATATCTTCCTTATATCTGGATTATCTATTTAGATGTGCTAATTTTCCTGACTTTCATAAACTGAATTACCTAAAGCGTACTGTTACACCAGATTAAATAACTTCATGGATCTGTAAGTTTGAAACTCGATGCATCCCAAGGTGTCACTCTTTTTGGGCAGAGTATCATAGTTTCGCGTCGACAGCTGGTATATAAAATTTTCTTTCATTACAATGCAGCGCTAGAAAGAACCATGTTGTTTTTGTTATTTTCCTTGGGAAAATACCTACTGGCTACTGCTTTTTGCATGCACAATTTAATCATTGAGGTTAAAACTAGCACATCCATTTTGGGCATGTACCCCATTTATGTGCATCCCTATATGTTTGTTCGAACATGTATGTGTTCAGGTTATTTGTTTACTATCATTATATAGATTCTTCATTTGACCCTGTATCTGGTTCTCAATTGTTTAATGCCAGTGTCTCCTTTCGTTTGTCACCATCAGGCTCGTACGTGACAGTTAATGTTGAAACTTACTAAACTTGCAGATTTCATAAGATAATAGATTACTGTGTTTTGCCTAATTGGGCACAATCTGAAACATCATATGAAAAAATATTAGTGGCATTATTAATTGAAAGTATAAATAATATTCTCATAATTTGTGGCTCTGGGAATTAGTATCCTTCTAGACACCATTGCTTGGACAAAATCAATCCACTGTCACATGTAAGAACCTTTTGTATGTTTATATAAATTCACGTGCATTTTGTCAACCATGGATTATCAGGCAAATCATATTATTAGAAGCACTATTACCAGGTAACGCTATTTGAAAATTCAAGATTTGAATAATGGGCTTCTTTTAAAATTCTACGGTCTCTTCATTTAATCTATTGGCTGTAGCCATTTCCTACAATACTCTTCTTTTCTCTTCTCCTTTTTCATCAAATTTCTCTTTTATGGAGTTGGCTTTGAGCTCAGGTGACACACCAAAGCCATTCGGGTTCTGCATGGCTTTAGGGAAGTTTAGTAGTACAGAAGGTGAAAGCAGAAGCAGAAGCAGAAGCAAAGACATCATAGAAAATGAAAGAGGGAGAAGAGGCCTGTCTGATCCACCAGTCCAGCTTTATCTTTTTCCTTTCCCTCCATTGTTTTGCAGTCTCACTTAAAATTGTTGCATGAACAAGATTTTAACTTTTTTATTTATTTTACAATTTATAGAAGTAAAAGGGGAAAAGGAAGTGTTGAACCAACAACAGACAAAGCTAATGCAGATAAATGGGGTTCTATAAGGGCAAGTGATGAGGAAGAGAATGGCATAAGCCATAAAAAACTCAACTCAAGACTTAAAAAAAATGTATGCTTTTCTTGAAGAAAGCTTCAAAGAACATAACATCCTCAAATCCTGTAAGTCGCATAATGCAAATGGATGTATGTTTTTGTGGGCACATTTGTAGCATGTTTGATCAAGAAGATTGGAGGAGAAAGAGAAGCTAAGATCATGTTCATTATTTTGTTGCGTACCAAAGATGCACTTCAAGTAATGACTTGTATTTCAGATGGCATGGATTACACTAGTTTTTACTAATATTCTCATAATTCATATGCAGAAACTAAAGATTTCTCTTGCAAAGCTGTTGAATCTTCATCTTTGCCAAGTGGAAGTTTAGTTCCAAAACAGAAGAGCTAGATACATGCTTATGTGCACGGAAACACTCATTAATTATGTGACATTTGTTTATTCATGTGAGAGTGCAATATTGAAACAATTTTTCAGTTCAGCGCATATACGATTAACGCAGTACAAAGTTGAAGCAGACAGAGGTAGATTATGTGCATCTAAAGAAATGGTGTGAGACACTGACAGGAGAATAGGAGCATGCAAAAGGAGTTTCAAGAATTAAGAGGGTTGAAGGTTTCCCAACCTTTTCCACATGCAATTTCCTATTATTACCACCACCACCACCACCACCCTCGCAATGTGCCCCTCTTGTGAACGTGTTGCCATCACCGCCGCTGCTGCCGTCAGTCAAATTGCAACCAGCGGTGGAATAGTGGTTGATACTACCAGTTCCGAAATATCTCTCTAAGTATACATTGTTTTAATTTTAACATGTACTAACGACTGTTGCTTCAGAGTTTAGACGCGTGATCAAAATGTAGTATTTTGTTTGCTTGTACATGTATACACTCTTTGGAGTTTGACCATATCAAGGTTGTGTGATACCTAATCTTATCTAAGGTTGTATAATATTCTTGTTATGATAACCCTTTCTTTTTTTCCAAATTGATAGATTCCCATCTATTTGTAATCTCTATAAATTAAATAAACAAGATTTATCCAATTATGAATTTTGCGATTTGACCATATCAACCTAAACCCTAAACCTTCCTAGGCCAGGTGCACTCAACTAAGCCATCATGACTTTCGTTCCATTTTTTCCAACTATGAAACATAGCAAGGATTTTTAAAATTAGTTTTGTCAGCACACTCAATTTTACGATTAGTTCTATGTCACCCTCACTCAATTACTCAATTCTACTACTAAGACTCAAGTTGAGGCTATCTTGGCTCTCTGTCATCTCAAGCAATTCCACAGCGAGAACCTGAGTCCAGACGCTGCAAGATAGCCAAGAAAGTGGTCAATTTATACATTAAAAAATTGACTTTTAAAGAGAAGTGAAAAAAATAATAATAAGTATAAGAATAAGAATTAGTTCTTGACAGGGTGTGTAATTTGTTAACCAACACCCGCCAAAACCCTTCATTCATCTCTATATGCTCCACCTTCAGCTTCAGATCACAAGTCTCCAGCCTTTTGTTCACAAATTCTGTTGTTTTTCTTCGTCACTTTACCGGATGAACAAGGGGAAACCCCCTCAACGTCTCAACAAATTAACACACCTCACAAATTCCACAAAAACCATCGAAAAGTCTATTAAAGTCAAACGCAAACCAAAACGAAAGAACAATTCAAAAATTCAAGAAAATGGTGGAATGATACCTCCAGCATCACAATCCCCATCGTCTTTATGCTACGATAAAGGGGCAATCTTGGGTCCTGATTTCTACCAAATTGATGCCGTTGACCTTGCCCCACGTTTGCTGGGCAAGTTTCTCAAGAAAGATGATGTTGTTCTTCAGATAACCGAGGTGATATTCTACTTTTTATTTTTTTCCCCTCTTAAACGGGTTGTTTGATTAAACTATTTACGTAGATATGTGCGTATATTGGCTGTTAAATTGATTTCGGGTTAACGTGATTGTATATATATGTATGTATGGGTTAATGACTTAATGTATACAATAGGTGGAAGCTTATAGGCCTAATGATTCAGCTTGCCACGCCCGATTTGGCATCACATCAAGAACTGCCCCTGTTGTAAGATGATATTCCTCTTATTTCCATTCTGCTTTACTTTTGTTTTTCTTCATTTACTTAGATATATATAATTAGGGGAAGACAGTTTGGGCTGATTTTGAAAATGGCCTACTACATTATTAGTTTTTATATGGTCGATGGCTACAGATGGTGGTATCCTAGGGATGGTACAATGATTTCTTACAAATGCCCCTTGATGAGACCTAAATGCTTAAGCTATATGTAAACAAACGAAGTTCTATGGAAGAGTTCAGATTTTCTGCTGGAGAAAAGGTTAAGATTGTATGAGTACTGGTCTCTGTTCTTTTTTGAACGATGACAGTCTCAAAATCGGCAGCGAGGTGATAAATTAAAGGGAAAGGACCCTAAGTGTGCAGTCATGATGTTCAAAATGGATAATTCCAGGGAAGAATGAGAATTGAAAGAATCGATTATGTGTGACTGTTTTGAATTGAGCCAAATTTCGTTGCAATTGCATATTCTCACAGAATGGAATAGGAAAAGGAAAGCAATCATTCCAAATGCTTCATCTTAACATTGTTTTAGATTACTAATTGCTTCACTGTGTAGGGTATTTTGAGTTGTCTTAGGAGTAGTACCACTTCCATGGCCACAGAGGCCATGAGCTGAACAATGCTAAACAGCTGTTGATTAAGTTGGAAATAAGTTATAGCTGAAGCTTTTACTTTGGGTTCCTCATCTTTACACGTCTTTGAACATTGTTTTGTGAATTTCAATCATGATCAATCATGTCACTTGATTTTCTATAGAACATTGCTATGATGTTAAAATATCCTTGCTTGCCTGTTTGCATTCCTAAATTATTTTTGTTGTTTACCAATAAGTTTCACTTCTAATGTCTCCCTTGAGTCCCCAAACTCTATATACAATGTCAATCAGTTAGACTTAATAGGATTGTGGAACAATTGATCCCCTGATAGCACTTCTGGTAAAAGAGACGAATGGCACAGAGAACAGTGTAAATATGTAAATGCAATACTTTCCTTGTCTTTTTTGTTTTTTTCTCATTGGTAATAATGGTTGCAGAAACAAAGAAATTCAACTGAAAGCAAAATATATCAGAAGCTTTCATTTAAGGCCATAAAGGTCACTCTTCATTGTGGTGTGCATATTCCGCATCGATAATTCAAAACATGGGAATTCAGGACAGTATCAACCCTGAGAAGTATTTGATACAACAATATTAGAAATGACTTATATTCTTTGACATACAAGAGGTTGATCATTACATTAACCATACATGGTAAATTTTCTAATTATATCCTAATTCTTTACTGTAATAGTTTGGACCTGGAGGACACACATATGTTTATCTTTGCTATGGTCTCCATACCATGCTTAATGTTGTGGCAGACAAGGATGGGGTTGGAGCTGCTGTCCTCATTCGTTCATGTGCTCCTGTTAGTGGTAATTTTGGATAAGCAATTCAGTCAATTATTATGATATATTTTTTTTCAATCTTTTGCATCCTTTTGCCTATGCTGCTTCATCTTTCTCCCTAAATTGTTGCATCATGGCAATCAATGCCATGAACTATGGACATCCTATATTCAATGACTTTCTGACTAATATGGGCAACTATTTCATGGATCTCATTTCAGGTAAGTATCAGTATCTTAATGTTGTATTTAACTGTTGTTGGTTCTCCTTGGAAAAAGTTCCTGGTCTGCAACTGCAAGTTTTCATTATTTCCAGAGCTTATTTTGATAAAATTGCACGGTTAAAATTTCAATACTGGATTTCTTTCTATTTAAGGAATGGAAACAATTCAGCAGCGTCGTGGTTTAAAAACTGAGAAGCCAGTTCTCCTTACAGGGCCTGGAAAGGTGAATTATGACCTTATCTTCGTATGTGTTTGCTTCTCGATTCGGCCACATAATATTTTTTCTTCAACCAAGCAGCAAATTGTATAACTGATTTGCAATTATTGAGGCATCATTCCTATACTTCATTACTTTTTTGCTAGTCACTTCATGCTGCATCCATCAGTAATCGTGCAATGGACCAGTGGTAACATATAAATAGTTGCAGAAGTCGCTGGTTTTCTTCCTAGTTTTAGGGAGATGCAACCACTTAGCACAAAAGCTATAGCTGATGGAGACGTGCAATCCACCATATATTACCCAGAAGCAGGCCCAGGAATCCACCCCAAGCCCACTCCGTCTGGCCCTTGCTTCAAAGACACCTTATAAAAGCGCTATTGGGCCATTCTCATATAGCGACAATAGGCCCAATCCCGTTTCAAGTATGCAGGAGCATTATAAACCCCCTCAATGGAAATGCTCCAGCATTAACTCGAACACGGGACCTCCAACTGCAACCATTTTGCCCGAAAGTTATAGATGTTGGGAGGTGCAATCTACCCTATATATCCTAGAATCAGGTATAAGAATCCACCCTAAGCCCACTTGTTTGTGCCTCAATTCGAAGAATGCCCTAGGAAGGCGCTATTGGGCCATTCCCATATAGCAACAATAGGCCCACCCCATTTCAAGCATACTCTTGCATTAAGTTACCTTTTATACCAGCTAAGAGACACTTTCATTAGGATTACACTTGGGACTAAATGAGTCCTCGAATCATTGGTAACAGCTGATCGAGAAACACAACTTATCGGTGCCTTCCTCTGTGTTCTAGTCAATTCTTGATGTAAATGCAACTGAATGTATTCTTCCCTGTAACATGTTAAGGATTATTTTCTCCCTACAGATTATCATGGACAAAGGCAATAAAATTTGGGTTGATTTATGCGAGCTAGTAAAAGTGGATGTAATGATTGCTCTTTAAAGTATATAACGGAAGAAAATTCAGTCACTGATATGCTACTTATTTTGTATCCCTGCTATCTGAAGTGACAGTTACCATTGTCACATTCTTTTTGGTGGTTCTTTAGTCCTTTCACCTTAGTTTTGGTCCTTGATCTGTTTTAGCCGCTCCTATATGAGCATTATCATTAGCTGTATATGATAATGTTAATACATTATATGGGTGGGGGGACTATGATTATTTTATTTCTCATTAGGAGGCACTAATTGCAGTGTGCACGGTCAAAGGTACAAGTTTTGTTCATATCTTTATGCAAGAATCATTCGACAAATGCCTTTCGTTCGGGAGATGATAATTTTGTAAACATGTAATATATGCTTGCTTTTATTTGACTATTTCACTTCCTTTTCTAGGTTGGACAAGCATTAGGAATTTCAACTGAGTGGTCTAACCATCCTCTTTTTACACTCGGTAAGCTATCTGTAATTTCTTTCCGAACTAATATGCATTAAAGGATTCTGACTGACTGAGAGAATGGCTTAGGTGGTTTGGAACTCTTAGATGGACCAGAGCCAGAAAAGATACTAGTTGGTCCAAGAGTCGGAATAGAGTATGCATTACCCGAGCATGTCACTGCATTGTGGAGATTCGCAATGGCTGATACTCCATGGATAAGTGCTCCTAAAAACACTCTCAGAGCTCCATAACTTGGAATTTAGCGATTTGCTAAATATACTCGTTCACATCTTCTCTTAATATGTAATTTGGATTTTTTTCATTTTTTTTATCAACCTGCAGGCCTGTAAAATTTGGGAACCAATTGCTATGGAAAACTAAAGGTAGAGGTCCTCCACTGTAATTTTTTGATATATGATTTTTATTTGTTTTGTGGAGCATATATGCAGACAAGTAGAACTATCACAATTAAGGAACAACAAACCCTTTTGTTTTGATTCATTTTATTCACTTGGTTTAATGCGTTTCTTATCGTCAAACTTACTTTTCATCCACACATTTTATAGGACCCTCAAGTTCTATGAATTTATTCATCACTCATTTCTGATTATAATTTAAGTCGATTATACCTGTCAAACATGCGCTAAATAGATTAGTGTTAGTCTTGATATCGAATACACGATATTTGTAACACGTGGGAGTAATTGTGGAGAAGTAATTTTATTGAAGATGCTTCAATGTCATGATATTTGTGTAGTTATTCAAATATTGCCATTGTAAAATCAAGAAAAAATATATGAGCCAAAAGTGCCAGCAAAAGTGCACACTCCATTCCCAAATAAGATAGAAGGCAATTCTTTTTGCAAGTTTCAAGATCACACCCACTAGTATTTAGTATTGTTCTGCATCTTTTCAGGGCATCCACTTCAACTGCTACAAATGCAACTGCAAATACGAGGAGAAAGGAATTTATAATTTCTTTTCAATTATAATTGATCTGTCGTATTTAGTACTTAATACTGCAAAGGAAAGACAAACCTGAAAGGACGAGGAGAAGAACCCACAAAGATGAACACGAAAAAAACTTTGTCATCTTTCACAAGAGTCTCTTTCAGTTGTTTCTTTGTTGGATAATTTGGTCTTATTTGTGTGGTACATAAATGGTTTCGGAAATTGCTTCTCAAATTAATGAAATCTATTGTGATTCCAATAAATCCCAATCTGCAATAAAGAAATTACTAAAAAAAATATTGATTGTCAACTCAAATTTACAATAAGTTAAAAAAATTTAATGATTGATGACTCAGATTTGCTGAACTAATAATACATTGCCATATACTCGTTGAAAAACATCTGAAAAAATAAAAATAAAATACGATTGTTATAAATCTCAAATTTATTGAATCTCCTATTAGAGGAGAACTCGTTCAAAAAATATAATGCTTTTTATAATAATATTTTTCTTATCTATTTCAGAAAGAATGAATTTTGAAAGCTAAATTTTTATATTTGAACTTGTATTATTATTATTATCATCATCATCATTATTATGTTTACGTTTTAAGCTTGTATTGAAACAATTATACAAATATTGTAACATTTAAGATTAGAATGTCTGTTTAAGGATTATATTGAGATTTTAAGTATATACAAGTTTCAATTGGTTCAAAATGCAAATTTTGAATCAATGACAAAATTTAACGTAATGCTACTTGTACATTATTATTTATATGAAGATTGATGACATAACACTATATTAAAATTTAACTGATTTCTCTCTTTCTCTCTCTCTCTCTCTCTCTCTCTCTCTCTCTCTCTTTACGAGTAAATAATTATTTATGAGTAACAGTTACTTGTTTAACACAAAATATAATAAATGAATGCTAAAACTAATTTTGTGCACTAGGTAGCACTAATAGAAAGCGAAATGCGATGACTTCATAATTTTAATTTAATCAGAAAATTGATACCCGATCTAATTGAATAAGTGTTTAAATTGGAGTAGCATATTAAATTTGATTTTCAAAAAGGTGGTTCAGTGACCATTTTGTAATTTTCACTTAACTTCAATGACCGTTTGTGAAATTAACCCTTTTTGAAAATGAAGATCAGTTGAATGCAATTTATGCCGTTATAATATTTTTGAAAAATTATCAAAAAGTTGAGTTTCAAAATACGAAAAAAGACATCTTTTATAAAATAAATGCGAATATTGAATTTCATTACAACAAAAACTTAATTTTGATCTCCAGCAGCCGATCCTACTGTTACTCGTTGTGTTAAAATATATATATATTTCTATTTGAAGGAGAAAAATGGATGAAACTAACTTTTGCATTATCATAATTTATCTGAGACACCGGTCGCAAGATACAAAGGAGCTCAGAAAAACATCCCACAAGGGGATACACGCACAGGGGAGAATGACCTATGATTCTTACAATCACTTTCTTTGTTCTGAGCTACCATTTCCGAAATTATTCTTTGGACAGACCTGCAGGAACCAAATAATACTCATTAGTGGAAAACTTTTTTGATGTGTCGAGGATTATATTTTTCGACACCTGACTGATATCGGGAAACTCGCTAACATTGCCTAAGTAGACAGGACTACAACATGAAAAAATTCTATTCGTTTTAAAGGGCAAAAATGTTAGGATGCAATACCAACAATTGAGCTTCTATGCAAGCTTTAGGCCGTTTGTAGAACTGGCACTAGGAAAAATAATCCAAAACAGAACAATGAAAGTTCATAACATGGTTTTGATTACTGTCTATATGTTGTCTAGATAATTTCAGATGTTTCCACAAGGAACCTGAACAATTTATTGACAAAAAAATAAAAATAAAAAAATGCTGTATCTATTTTGTTGAAAATAATTTAGAAGCCTTCTTTTATGTTGGGTGTATCAGCAACTGAAAAACAAAAACTCTCTTGGTTCTTATTTAAAGCAAACTGACACGCCTAACCAGATTGTCAGGTCAAAACTTCCGCCAGATTTATTTACAGTTGCAAAACAAAGGGGGATGCAGGAGAAGGGAGGATGGCAAACAGTAAAGAACGCTGATAAAAAAATTGGCACACCATTTAAAGAAAGAGAACTATTTTACCTATTGTCAGCGCCTAGTTCTCGGCTTGCACCGGAATCCAGCTAAGAGTGCAATATGATCTGAAGACCACTCAGGAGAAGGAAGTGCGGTATCCTTTCGCAAGCTATCCTCATCCAAGAGCTCCAATAGAGACTCCACAGTTAAGGAATCAGCTGAAAGCACACAAAAGCTCTTAAATGTCATATGTTCACCATAATGAGAAATCATATATTCAGAAGGTTGAACATGAAAAAAATAAAAACAGAGCAAATGAAATGATAATAAATTTTAACAATTTAAGCAACAAAATACCGTGTAACATTATCAATGCAAATACTTAACATCAAAAAGATGTAATAAATCTCGTGCATACCTGAGTAAAATATGTAATCACGAGTACCAAAGAAATCTCTAGTGCAGTTTGTAAACAGGGGCTCATTCGTAGCAGGATCCATTCTCCTCCTCTGCTCTAGACCAAGACCAGTTGCAACTCTTGCAAATGATGAGTATGCACTTACCTGTGGAGTAAAATGTAACAAGGAGACTTATTAAGCAGATGCACATAAATCCATTTGAAAATTTCAAAAAGCCAATACCAATGGCAGCTGATGTGTTAGTTTTGCAGAGGGGCGAAGAATTCCAAGTGGATCTAGTGCTAAATCTGGATGCAGTGGATCAACTTTCCCCATGGCAAGGAGGGCATGAGGAGCACTGCATTTTAGGATTGAACCAAATACAGTAATTAAAGCTACTTTAGATTTACAATGAAAATATGCAAGTCCCGAAGGTGACCATGTAACAAAAAGTGAACAGCAACACACCTTCCAGGAACAGAGTTAAAATCCCCACACACCAACATTGGGATGTCTGCACTGGCAGCAATTTTTTCCAATCCTTTCAATAGTGTGTGAACCTGATATGAATGAGAAAAATAGAAACTTCAAAATCTAAACTTTAACTGGAGTTAACGACATATTCAAATAAAGGATCTAGTTGAAAAGACCTGCCAAAGCTTCACATCCTTCAAATCTTGATGCATATTTACATGTGTGTTTGCCTGTGTTCAGAAAAGTAAGAAAAATACAGGTCATGAAATGCTTGAGTACTCGTATAAAATGTGCATGGCATAGAAACTAAACAAGAATGAGGATACAAAGAAAATTTGAGCACTGATGTAGAAGAGGAAGTTACTAATGATCACATATTATTTGAATAAAAAATCGACATATCAATAAAGAATTATTATAGGAAAAAATTTCTAGAAACTCTACAAAGCTAAGAGAGAAACAAACACTGCAAGAAAAAATATATTCGCTACTATTATCAAGTTAAGAACACAAGTAACCAACAAAGAGGACGGCATTTGGAGAACTAAAACACAAATAGTAAGCCTAAGCTATTATTACAATAGTACAAGGATGAAAATAAATTTACTTTGATGTTCCACAAAATATATTAGGCAGAACAATAGAGAATCTAAATGGCACTCTAGCTGATATTTCTGCCTCCTTTTGTTATGTGAGATTGTCTTCCACGCCTCGCTTAACATGTCATCAGCCTGAGGAAAAGCATTGTTTTAAAAATCCCAATTGATGCCCGTCTTAAGACTCAACTCAGAGTGAAACGAGAAAGAGAAAAAAAAAAAGCCTGATGGTACTGATCATAAGGAACTTTTTGGAGGCCCCGCCTCAAGGCATTGATTATGAGATGTGCACTCTTTAATTCTCCAGACTAATTTACTTTGGTTTACGTGTGGACATACAAAAACATTAGAAATTTAGATTGACCCACTTTGTGAGTAGTCCACTACCCCTCTATTCCGAAAAGAGCCACGAAGTAATCCAGTATGTTTTCTCATTTATTTGCTAAATATTTCTTTTCAAGATGGAGATAATGGTCCTCCCTAATTCAGTATTAGACAACATGTGCTGAAGAGTCGAGCCCAGCAGGAATTGAAGAATCATGATTGGCTACAAATCAGTAACACAGGGTAATATGTAGGCCAACATTTAAAAAATAATAATAATAAGAAGAAGAAGAAGAAGAAGAAGAAGAAGAAGAAGGAATCAGCTGTGCAATTGATGGCAGTGATATCGAAAACATATAAATGCAATGACAAAATCAGAAATTTATTCCCAATATCTTACCACACAAACAAGCTGGCGTTTCCCAGGATTGTCGATGCCCAGGTTACAGAATTTGGCCTCCAGAACAGCAATTAGTGCAACATTATCCTATATGGAAAAAGGTGTCAGAAATTTCCATTTAAAAGTAATAGGCAAAACTATAAGGCTCAGGGGAAGACAGATGAGCTTTTAAAGTCATGTTACTGTACCTTTACCAATCTATTTAGGGCAGTTTTTTTCTGAGCACTTGGAACCACAGCATCAGTCAGAGATTGTGCGGCTTTGTTAAATTCAACCTACACGAAAGATATTAGCATACCTATGATTAAAACGACAAGAAAAGAGCTAATTAACACAATACAAATTAATAGTTCCCACCTCATATTTTTTGACATGTGAAAATTTATCCCGGCGGAAGAAGGTAGCACAACCATCAACAGTGTTGATATCTCCACTATAAACCTGCAAACAACAATAGCATCATATGTCAGTTATAGAAAAATTTCATGTGACAGATCAATAGATGGTTTCACCAACCTCTGCAGTTTTCCTTTTAAACAGAGCTTGATAGCCATGTTTGTC